>JASFAT010000219.1:0-284692 GCA_031353405.1 Baronia brevicornis
TAAATATTTATAAAGCCATATATATATATTTATTCCGATGCGGGAATCGAACCCGCGACCATTGGCTCCGTGGGTGGAGGGCCCCGCCACTGAGCCAATCGGTCGTCCTTTAAATTTAAATTTACTCTATAATAAAAACAGCTTTTGATACATTAAAATTTATTAAAGATAAAATATTTTATATATCCATTTCTACATAGTGTAACATTGAAAGGGACAGACGCTCAAAGGGTATTTATCTTAATAATGGATCCGATCTTTAATGATCGGAATAGAACGGTGTGATTGGGTACGATTCAAAGGCATGCAAATAACCTCATAAACGTCGATTTTGCTCCAACCGTCAATTCATTTTTGCATTAATAACAACTTGTAGATCAATTAATTATTTATCATCCCAATCAACGGTCGCGGTTTCGATCCCCGCATCGTAATAAATATTTCGACCAACTGGCTCAATGGCAGGGCCTTACGAAGTCAATGATCTCGGGTTCGATCCCCGTATCGGAATAAATATATGTATGGTTTACAAATATTTATTCCGAGTGTGGTAACATCGCCAATTCGCATTGGACAAGCGTGGTGGGTTAACGTCCGTTCCTCAAAAATGGAAAGACCTGTGCTCAGCAGTGGGACATTTATGGGCTGTGAAAAAAAAAATTAAAAAAATAAACATTGTTGGTCTATGGGTGTTTATTCTGAATTTCCGAATCGATACGACATTGGCACCATCAAAAAACAAGCCTACATATGCCTTAAAGACCGACAACACTTCCATAATATCTATGGTGTCGTGGATGTCTATGTGCGGTGTTGTGCTTCCATCAGGCGTCACGCTTGCTCGTTTGCCCTCCTATCCCATAAAAAATCCAGATGTTTTGCAAATCGACCTTTAAGAAGCGTGGTGGGTTCACGTCGATTCTCTCAGAGGTCGGAACGTCCTATGTCCAAAAGTGGAACATATATATATATATATATATATATATATATATATATATATATATATATATATATATATATATATATATATATATATATATATATATATATATATATATATATATATATATAACTAATGAAATGGTAAATCATGCAATAAAAAAAGGTGTCATAAATAAAGTTTTTTCTATTTCTATTCTATTCTATTTCAAAACAGACACGCGTGATCTTGATTTCGATTCTGTAATAAGTACACCTGATACTGACTGAGGTGGAGTCGGAAGGTCACGTGTGGGTTACCCCGGTATCATATAACTTCCAACTACGACCGTGACTATTATAATATCAACTAACAGTTATATAATGATGTAATCTTATAAAGTCTTTTTTCATAAATAGACTAATAACTTTAAAGTTATTAGCCTATTTATAAAAAAAAGACTTTATAAGATAAGACTTAAGTCTTATCTTTAAATAAATTCAAACATTTTTATTAAAATGTTACGCAGTAAAGTTTATTATTCAACTACTGATTATTCAAATGATAAATAGGCCTAGGACTAAATATTATATCTAGTTACATTTTAAATAAGTTACTTTTAAAAACATCATCATCAAGGCATTACAGCCGCGGGTGGGCCTTAGCCTGGTTCCGTAAATTTTTCAGTAGGATCTTAGTTTGGCTTTTCTCTCCAGCCTCACACCGATTGCCTTTAAGTCGTCCTCGATTCGATCTAGCCATGTGAGCTTAGGCCTTCCGCGGCTTGTAAGACCATCTGGTTTGCCGTCGAGTAGGCGTTTGGGTACTCTAGCCTTGTCCATCCGTATTACGTGCCCAGACCAACGAGGCGTCCAATTTTAATGGTTTTGATGACGTTCAAGCTCATTGTACAGCTCATTTAACTTTAAATAATGTTTATATAAATGATGTAAATCCTTTACATAATTTATATAAACATTATGTTAATTGGCTGCTGAATTTTAATGAGAATTACACGGAGAGGCTGCTTTTTGTAACGATAAATTAAAACATACCACAGAATCTTTACAGACACACACACACACACACACACACACGCACATACACAAACACACACATCTGCACACATACAGGTCACATCTTTAATAATTTATTATCTTACTTAATCCATTTTTTATTATCACTAGTTTGTTTCATAATCTTTAATAATTTATTATCTTACTTAATCCATTTTTTATTATCACTAGTTTGTTTCATAATCTTTAATAATTTATTATCTTACTTAATCCATTTTTTATTATCATTTTTTGTTATCACTACGTTTAATTTAATTTCTTTTTCTCTACTGTTTTGATACATACATACATATATATCGTCACGCTTGTCTCCCGTAGGGTTAGTCAAAAACCACAGATCTACATTTGCTACGATCTCGGCATACTTTCCTTGCTTCCTCCACACTCATTATTCTCCTCATGCAAGCCCGCCGGTTGAGGGTACTCTTGACCTGGCATTTCTTAAAAAGTTCAGCAATTTGGTCAAGGTATGTTTTTCGTGGTCTTCCTCTACCGGCCCTTCCATCCATGGAAGGACTATTTTGATATTTATGTTTTAACATTTATGTATTATTTATGAAGGGTAGAGTCTCGTTTCCCACAACACAGGGAATCCTAGTATGGGATCTAATATGCTGTAACATATTTAAACATTTTGAAAATAAAAATATTATATTTATTGGTAGATATTATATGAAACTATTTTTTGTAATGTAGTCTAAGTCAGCAATTGATTAATTATATGTATAGTAAGATGTACGTTAGTTTTGGAAAAAGTAAATAAACTTAAATCTATGTGGCAACAATATTTTCATCTTCGAAATTGGCACCTGGCCGTATGGTCTCGTAGCACGTAATTTATGTAGATGGCGCTACGTGAGCGGAGTGTCAAATAACTCGGAACAGTCCGACGGCTTCCAAAGGGTCAATCATAAAATATTACGAGGAAATATATTGCAATAGTGATATTGAAATATCTGCCGAGGAACACATTAACTTTCGTAGTAGCAGATCATGGTGTATACTTTGTTTTCCGTATGCTTTCTCAGTTTGGGCACATAAAAGAGGATGGATGAAAGACGACTGGCATAAGAAATATACGTTGCGAATGTGGATAGAGGGAAGACCAAGGAAAACATACCTTGACCGAATTGCTGAAGTTTTTAAGAAAGGCCAGGTCAAGAGTACTGTAGTGATACATTAATAAATGTATCACTAATGCAATAAAACTTTTTATATTATTTCGTTTTAAATTCGTTATTTAAAGTTTGAAATAAAATATAAATAGTTTTCTATTAAAACAAAATATATAAAAAACACTTCCGGCATAAAAATATTTTTATATATATATATTCACGCCTTTCCCCCCGCAGGGGTTGGCAGAGACCACAGAGCTCCATCCGCTGCCATTCATCGCAGCGAAACGGCTCGTCATTGGTCGCTTTTCGCCCTCGTGAGAATCAGGACGTGACGGGTGGCGAACCACGTCGCCGTCATTTTCGACAAATTAGGTATATTAAATTCGTCTTTAGTGAATCCCACGAGCCGCAAGGGAGGATGGAGTTCAGCCCCAGCAGAGCCCTGCATGCTGAGGTAAGGCACCATATAGTCCCCGGGGGAGCCCGACCCCGGGACGATCGGCACGTTTACGTTTACGACTAGGCTCGCCTCTAGCCACGCATCCATTGGCACGGCAGACCGTGGATTGGCGGAGAGGAAGGGAAAGGATAGAGAAGAAAGGAAGGGGCAGGAAAGGAAATGCGGATTGGGGGGGTTACCAGACTCGGAATAAACATTTAAAAATCCATATAAATATTTATTCCGATGCGGGAATCGAACCCGCGACCATTGACTCCGCGGGCGGAGAGCCCCGCCACTGAGCCAATCGGTCGTCGTCGTTATTTAAAGTTTGAAATAAAATATAAATAGTTTTCTATTAAAACAAAATATATAAAAAACACTTCCGGCATAAAAATTGAAATTATATATAATATATTAATATATAAAATGTAAATTGAAAAGCGTTAATAAAATATAATAAAGAATAAATATGAATATGATATAAATGTACAATGAAACAAGAAGAATAAATTAACATCGTTTTGAAGAATTTTATTTGAAGATAAAAACCCCCTAAAGATCCCAGGTGTCGCCGTTAGCAGAACGGTGGGCACAATACAGTACACCCTTAACCGGCGAGCTTGCATGAGGAGAGTAATCGATGTGGAGGAAGCAAGGAAAGTATACCGAGATCATAGCAGATGGAGATTTGTGGTCTCTGCCTACTCCTACGGGAGACAGGCGTGACGATATGTATGTATGTATGTTTCTCAGCACTTTTTTTTAATACTCTCACATTGAAGAAAAAAAAGGAAAACGCTGTAAATGATACAGATCTTCAAAAAAAAAAATATTGTGTACTAGTTGCTCATCCCGGTTTCGCTCGGGTCGTGTATATACCTAATGAAAAAATAGGACAAACTCAAGGGAATGAACAGCCGAAGGTACAGAAAAAAGTCTTTTGCTATTGTAATAAAAAAGAAAGGTTAGACAAGAGAAGATAAGCTTTTATTCGCTGACAAGAGTATTTACAAATAATAAGATTAACAGATTATAAATTTTTAGAATTAATAGTGCCATCAGCAACCAGTTTTTTGTCAGGTTGTCTCTTGACATAGGCCTTCCCCTAGTTTCAACCCCTTTTCCCTGTCCCGGCTTAATCTTCTCCATATCTTTGGTAAATCGTCTTCTCATATCTTTATTTGCCGTCACTTTTGTATTTTTCCATTCCTGGGATACTATTCTACGATGTCTCTTGTATTTTGTCTTTTTAGACAAAAGAAAGGGTAATTGAATATAAATGAATGCTAATCTATCAATACTGACATTTATTTTGTTAGTCAAAGGTTCTTTTGTTAATCATAGTAATAGCGCCATCTATTAGTTATATTGCGATTTAACATGACGAAAAAAAATTTGTATTTTTCGTCTTTCCGTAGAATTTGTTTAAAAATTATCTTTTATACAAACCTTGTCCTGACAATAACAAACACAACAAAAACGAATTATCTAATTTGATGCAGTCGTTCTGAAGTTATGGTCGTACATACATTTCGGCGATTCATTTTTATTGATATATATTCGGATCAGAAGAAATACTGCGTCATATGGTTTGAGTCTCACAGCTCTACGACTTGAAACTGACTGCTTTTGACGTCGATCACTTCATGTCTTAGATTTTGACGTCTCCGAGATGTTCAGAACTGTCTCCAGCGGACGCCGTGCCGTATGTTTTTAGATTATGTAATTTTTTCGCCCATTCAAATTATTTTTTTTTATATTTATATATATTTTTTTATATTTTATATTGATAGCCGATTTTTGGTAAGTTTTTGGTTTAAGTTCCAAATAAAACTACTTCATCCAGCAGAAAAACACACATTATTAATTTTCTATTATTGTTTTGCTTGTCGCGGATCTTAGCTAAGTAAAACTTTTGACTGTCTACATAGTGATGGATTTCCACAAAGTAACGCCTGACTCCATAATAATATATTTATATATTTGTTTATATTATTTTTCGGACGTGTAAAATTCGTTTTATTTGCATGTAAAAGGGGTTACTATCAGTAATTTTATTAATATATTTAATATTCGTGGAAGCGACGAGTTCTGCAAAAGTTTTGATGTGCCCCGCGGAAATTCGAGTCGTATTGTAGCGGAGAAACTTTGTTTGCTTGTTGTATATCCTAAAGCGATTTTCCAGTTTTTGAAATCCGTGTACTTCGGTTTGAATGCAAATAAGACATGTGTATGTATAGAAGCACTGATTTAAACAAAGAGTAAAATATCTTTGTTTGGAAAAAATCTATTGGTTTGCGTCAGCAACATGCTTATGCTTGAGTTATATATTGTTATTATTAAAATATTAAAATTATTTATTTATTGAAAAGATTATTATCAATTATTATAATCAATTTATTTTTTATTATAATAGATTTTTATAAAATTTATTTAAATTATTTATATATTTTTAAAATTTCAATTTTTATTTATTTATAAAATATTAGTTTGAAATTTCAAAATACAGTTTTAAATTTTCACTACTGTCAGCAGCAGCAATCTCATGACTGCCTCCGTTTTTATATATATATATATATATATATATATATATATATATATATATATATATATATATATATATAAATAAAGTAAATCTTGCAAACATGCTTATGCTTGAGTTATATATTGTTATTATTAAAATATTAAAATTATTTATTTATTGAAAATATTATACCGATATATCCCTATGTAGCCGAAGAAAATAAAAAAATATAATATGTATATTTTTAATATATTTATTTTAGACTAACGAAATACCTCTCTTTATATATATATATATATATATATATATATATATATATATATATATATATATATATATATATATATATATATATATATATATATATATATATATATATATATATATATATATATATATATATATATATATATAAAGAGAGGTATTTCGTTAGTCTAAAATAAATATATTAAAAATATACATATTATATTTTTATTTTCTTCGGATACATAGGGATATATCGGTATAATATTTTCAATAAATAAATAATTTTAATATTTTAATAATAACAATATATAACTCAAGCATAAGCATGTTTGCAAGATTTACGAATAAAAATAAAACGAAAGAACAGCTTGAAAAATAAATTACTTTCAATAGATGTCGTTTGTGACGGCTTTATCGTCTAACGGACGTGTTATTCAAAACTGTCGTTTTTTGCGCGATTTGATGAGTATTGCATACCTAAGTACTAACATACCAGGAGAAGATAAGCCTACCAGGAGATGTCATTTTCGTTAAATTGAATTAAATAAATTGTAGGTGAAACGAAGTTCACTGGGTCATATATTTTAAAATAAAACTGTCACGACGAATAAGCATTCTTTCTTTTTTTATTTACAGTGTGCCTTTTAAATCGGATTAAGGAGAAACGGCTTGAGAGAAATAAAGAGATATTAAGTATATCTCTTTATTTCTCTCAATAAACCTAAATCATAAAAATTATTTTGGTATTTATTTATTTATTAGGCACATAAAAGTTACAGTCTTAAAGAGTATTATATATATAAAACTTATATATAACTCTTTAAAAATGCGCACAGCATGGCTATTTTTTAACAATAGGGTTATTTTTTCATACATTTATAATAATGAAATGCAATAATATTAAACAGATAAATTAAAAAAAGAAGGATAACAATAATCTCCTGATCTATCGGCTGCCAAAGATATTCCAGAGCGATCGCTTTGGTTGGCGTATCTGCTCTAAATTGGCTGCTCTAAAATTGGTTGCTCTAAAATCATTTGGTGAAAATTGTTCCAACACTTGAGTGTATTCAGTTCTCACAACGTACTGGGTCGCGTCAACGAATAGTTTCTGTTCGAAATTGCCTTTTGCTATTTGTAGAGATAGTATACAATTTATGTAGAGGGCGCTACGTGAGCCTAAACGCGAATGTCTTCTAAGCATTTCTGAGGTGTCCACGGGTCACTCGTGAAGTTTTGATGGGCTATTCCTCTATGGAAGTCGCATTGTTAACCGATTTGTTGCTTATGTAAGCTATGGGATCAAATAGGCGTTTCTTTATTCCTTATTGTTTATTAGTGATCTATTTCATTCTATTTCAATTCTCAACGAATGGTCTTTTGAAGCGTATCATTTGTAGAGAACTGGATGTGTAACAATGTAACTAATATTTTAAAAGCATATATATTTTAAATAACTTTATTAATTTTGAGACTTTTCCCGCCAACTTACATCAGTGACGTTGTGTTTTTATTTCTTTTTTATAATCTTATATTATTATCAGTTATATTGTTGAATTGTGGTGGCGTATTATAAGGTGTATAATTGAAGTGACATGAAATAAATGCGGGTATCGTGACTTTTTAAGTTGACTGAAAAAGTCCATAGAAGATTTTGGTAGAATAGCCACCATTTTATCAAGACGTATCGTGAAATAATGTGTCTGTTAGTTAAAATTGTCAGGTATATAAGTATCCTATGTAGTAACTAATTTAAATTGTACAATCGCTTTTCCTAGGAGTACGTATATCGTGGTACGTATTAAAACAATTATTGAATTAATTAGCTGTATAAGTGTACATTTATACATTTCTGTTCTTGTGTGTGTAAAATAATACTGTGACTGTGAGAATAAGTGTGAGTGTGACTATGAGTGTTACTGTGACTATGACTGTGAGAATAAGTGTGAGTGTAACTATGAATGTTACTGTTACTATGACTGTGAGAATAAGTGTGAGTATGACTATGAGTGTTACTGTGACTTATGACTGTGAGAATAAGTGTGAGTGTAACTATGAATGTTACTGTTACTATGACTGTGAGAATAAGTGTGAGTATGACTATGAGTGTTACTGTGACTTATGACTGTGACAATAAATGTGAGTGTGACTATGAGTATTACTGTGACTATGACTGTGAGAATAACTGTGTGTGTGACTATGAGTGTCACTGTGATTACGACTGTGAGAATAACTGTGAGTGTGACTATGAGTGTTACTATCACAGTGAGTGTGACTGTGAATGAGAGTCAGAGTAGAAGATTGAACGTTTATATCAGTAAAGAGCGTGAAATTATATTGCGGTGACAAAAAGCAATTGTGAAATATCCACAAAGCATTGGCGTTATTCGCGCTTCGATATTCAACTTCCAGAAATAAATTGGCTGCACGTAATCCAGGCGTTACGTGACACGCTTTCTAATTCTTGCTGAAAGGCATTCAGGTATTCAGAGGTCACTCAGTAAATAGTGCGGCAAAATATTTCCGGTCCACATTTATATTCATCAAATCTGAAGGTTCGTTCCAACGGAGACACTTAATCATAAGATGAATTATCAATTCGAGGATATTTTTGGCACCGTGCCGCTTTTACAGCAGAAAAATCGCCAATGAATTAAGTTGATGGAAAAAAATCTATGACATATAAATAACTTTATGCTTTGATAATTTTTTTTTAACTTTTTCCATATGAATTTTAACCATGCCACACTAATGCGTGCGAACAATGTGATTTAAAAGGGGTACAAATGATTTCATTCAAGTAAAGTAAACCCTCCTATAACGCGATTTCGTATAACGCGATTTCATGTCCCTCGTATAACACGTATTTTCCCTCGTATAACGCGTGGATTTCCCAAGTCATATTTGTACTGCGAATAAGTCATAATGATTCGACAGTCCATAATCAACTTTGCACATCTTGTTTTTATAAAATTAAATTATTTTGTTTAGTTTTTGTTTCCAGCTATGGAGTGTTAGCTACATTTATTATACATTACAGTGATACCTCGTATAACGCGGTTTTTATAACGCGGAATTGATCTACCGCGTTATAGGAGGGTTTACTGTATTCATATAAAGATTGAAGATTTTTCCTTTTTAATAGTATACATCTTCTGCTTCACCTTTTGATGAGTGTATGGATTTAGATCAAAATCCTCCGCACTCAAATTGACAAGTCAGCCCTCTTATATTTACGAACGGAATGAATCAAAGTAGTTACAGCCAGCGGTGAAGAAACAGGAAGGAATTCCCCTTTGATCTCATTGTTGAGCGATTGCTTTTATATCCCACTGATGTAATGTAAATATGAGTATGTAGTGTTTTCTTTTATATATTTCTTCGTTTTTAAAATGAATAAATAAATCTGGCTTTAAAGTATTATCATCAACAAAGTCTATTGCTGGTTATAGGTGCTGTAGCATGCCTGCCGCTTTGCTTATGGCGACATCCGGGATTTTTAGGGGGTATTTATCTTCGATGTAATTGAAATTCCAAAATTATTAATGGAGTCAGGCGTTACTTTGCGGAAATCCATCACTATATGGACAGTCAAAAGTTTTACTTAGCTAAGATCCGCGACAAGCAAAACAATAACAGAAAATTAATAATGTGTGTTTTTCCGTTAAGTTAAGGTAAGTTTTTGGTTTAAGTTCCAAATAAATCCACTTAACCTAACGGAAAAACACACATAATTAATTTTCTGTTATTGTTTTGCTTGTCGCGGATCTTAGCTAAGTAAAACTTTTGACTGTCCATATATGAAATTCCAAGTCAAATTCATTTATTTTTCTTTCCATTGTAAATATACATCTTATTCATACTTTATTCACACTTTTCACTTTATATTTTATATCTCATTTTCTTATGCCGGAAGGGTGACATGTAGATCAAAAGACGTCAGTGGAATTTATGCTTTTATATAAAACAATTTATTTTCTTTTTTATATGAAATTTTAAAATTACAAATTTAAAAAGAAGTAATATAATATGAAAGGTTTTAATATATTTAAATAAAAAGTTTAAATATATTATTGATACATTTAGCAATGTGTCACTACAGTACTCCCAAAGAATGCAAACTAGTCCGATCTAAGGCTTCGAACATCCAACATCTACCAGCAGTCTTGCGGAGATAGTCGTTCTTCTTAGCCGAGGGTCGTCTCAATATTTGCATAGACGTGGTCTGCATTCGTCTACTCGACCCTTGTATGACCAGCCCATTGTCACTTCAGTTTGATAACTCAGAGAACTTTGTCTCTCGAGAGGATTTCTTTGTTTCTTATTATATCCACCAGAAAAAGACACGACATAGTCATTTCCCTCGTTTTCTGAAACGCGTGAGCTAGTGAAGTAGATGGACTGGAAGTTTCAAGTTGCCTAGCCGCCTGTGCGGTAGTTATGGTATTGGTACACGGGTAAGAGACCCGACCTCCCGAGCTACTACTGTATCACTCCTTATCTTCCGTTGTGATAGTATCATATCCCTATCAACCTCTCTAAATCTATCTTTCCTTTCCTCTGCCCTTCCCTTTCTTCTCTATCCTTTTCCTTCCTTTCCGCCAATTCACGGTCTGTCGTACCGATGGATGCGTGGTTAGGGTCGAGCTTAGTCGCAAGCGTGCCGACCGTCCCGGGATCGGGCATCCCCGGGTAGTATAGTGCCTTACCTCAGCATACGGGGTTCCACTGCGGTTGACCTCCATCCTCCCTTGCATCTCGTGGGATTCACTATGACGAATTATAATAATAGGCTTATTAGAATTTGTTAAGAACGACTGCGACGTGACTCGCCAACCGTCACTGATTCCCACGAGGGCGAGAAGCGACTAACGGAGAGCCGTTTCACTACGATAAATGTGAGAGGAAGGATGGATGAACGTGGAGGAAGCAAGGAAGGTGTGCTGGGATCGTAGCGGATGGAAATCTGTGGTCTCCGCCTACCCCTACGGAAACAGGCGTGACAATATATATGTATGTATAATTCGAGTTAAATTTAAAACGTAATAAGTGTAATTATTCTTTACTTAGTTAATAATTCGTAATAAATTAATGTACTTTAAGAAATTCTACGAAAATTTGTTGTCCAGTTTCGAAATTATCAGATCGTTTACGGTTTAGCATTTACATAAAGCATAAAGTTCTTGAACGTTATAATATTATAATGTTCAAGAAGTTATTTAAGTTTCCGAACGAGATAAAATTATCGTGGCAAGTAGAACAACTTAAATTATTTAACTAAGATAATATCTTCGCCTTTGAAGTTGTTGACGGATCGCTTTAATACAAATGTAATTTAGCATGAGCTGCTATATGGTAATAATAGCATGCTATAAACTATAAATTAAATTTCTATAACGTGTTATTTCAACTGCTATATTGATAACGGTGCTATATATGCCTAAAAGGCCGGCAACGCTTCCGCGACTTCTGCGGTGCCGCGGTTGTCTATGGGCGGTGTTGATTGCTTTCTATCAGGCGACACGCTTGCTCGTTTGCCCACTTATCCCATAAAAAAAATATGTGAAAATTACCAATGATCAAAGTTATATGCCATTTTATAAAAAATGAAAATCAAGTCAAATATATATGTAGATTTTGTCAGCGTGTAGTAACTTGAAACGACGACCACAGCAGTGAAATTACTGAAATGAAATTAATTAGCACGGATTCAATTCCTGCATCAGGTTATATATACATATAAATAGAAATATAAAAAACATTATTCATGACACCTATACAGTAGCTAAAATATAGAACCTTAATAATATTATAATATACAAATAAACAAAACAAAAAGACAATAATTTAAATCTAACAAGTGTCATAAAATGGTTCTTGCTCAACCAGGCGTTCTATTGGAGCACCTGGCGCTGGTTTTTAGAAAGAACCAACGTGGTCAGATCGCAGACCACAGTGATGACATTGATACGGACACACACACACACACACACATATATATATATATATATATATATATATATATATATATATATATATATATATATATATATATATATATATATATATATATATATATATATATATATATATATACATATATATATATATATATATATATATATATATATGTCGTATAAATACTACAGGTTTTTAATCGAAGTCTGGAAGTCTCGACAATCTATCTTGAACAAGCGTGGTGGGTGGATGTTCGTTCTTCCAGAATAGTGGAGATCCAGTTCCGAAAAAAATACAACCCTTGTTAATTTTGTTGTGTCTAGTTTATTAGTTAGCTTTGTTTTTATTAGCTTTCCATTAATATTGTACAAGCTTTTGCCAAATTTCGGTGCATATTCAAAAAGTTTAAACCAGACCATACAAAAGTTTCGCGACGCAATTAAATGACAGCCAGACGCTGTAGCGATAGAAGTTTTAAAAGTAACAAAAACAAGTTCCCATGAAATTTAATACGGGCATTATGGCAACATGTTCTACAGTTTGTATTATTAATGGACATTTTATAATGTTTTAAGCTGTACCAAAATCGGTCTTGGTACGTTTAAAGTAAGCCATTTCGTGTGGGTTACAGTTCTGTTAAGTTCGTCATCAACTTTTTTATGGAATATGGAGGCAAACGACCAAGCGTATCGTCAGAAAAGCAATTAACGCCGCCCACAGATACCTACAACACCATAGGAAACATCTATTGCTGGCCTCTAAAATTTTGCATTCATAGTACCATAGACAGCATTGCCGGCCTTTGAGAAATATGTAGGATTGTTTTTTGAAGGGTTTGTAGTGATGGAGTCACGCTGCAGACGAATACTTTGTCTAGAATGGCATATTATTTGTCTGTAGCATGAATGGGCCGGCTTGCCAGGGGAATTACCACATACCACAGAAAACCGGCGTCTGAGTGGTAGCTTAGTTACAGCGCTTCGTCCGGTGAGCAATTTAGTTCCGTAAAAGAAGCTTGTCCTAGACTTGCCTACGACGAAATGTTCCCGTGGAAGACCACCCGCTATATAGTTGACCACGGTGCAAAAAGACCTAAAAGAAGCACAGCTTTACAAAGACGTAGCACAAAACCGCGCTGAATGGAATTCTAGCACAAGGAAGGACAAACAGATGGGATAATGGTGTAGATAGAAGAAGATGCAAATTGTTTTTGTGTCACGGCGAATCAAATCAGTGTTGGTAAAAGTTTAGCGACGACTTTTAGCTAAAATTCAGTCGATGTCGTGTCCAAAATAGAAATAAATTGAAAATCGTTATTCGGCGGCAAAATAGACTTTTGTGAACGTTCCATGTAGACGAAGAGTCGTGTAATCCGAAACAGAAATATAATAGAAACAAAAAATCATTTATTCATGACATACTTTTTTTTACAAGAACTTAAATGCAGAACAAAACTAAACATACATACGTAGCATCACGCCTGTTTCCCATAGGGGTAGGCAGACACCACAGATATTCATTATCTATGATCTCCACCCATTTTCTTTGCTTCCTCCACACTCATAACTCTCTTTATACAAGCTCGCCGGTTAAGGGTACTCTTGACCTGGTCTTCTACAATTTCATCAACAAAGGTAAATAAAAATTTAATTTATCACAGTGTGTCACAAAATGGTTCTTACTCAGAGTAAGCTAGGCGCTCTATAAGAGCATCTGGCGCTTGATGAGGAGTCGCACTTTGGTTTGATTTAAAGCAGCTTGTTGAGGACGCAATCCGCGTTTACAGGATGGCTCGTAGTGAGCGACGAGGTGCGCTACCCTTCGCAGGTGTACCCCGTCTACATTTTATTTACCATACTGACTCCTTAGTTTCATTTATACAGTCCACAATATTTGACAGCTTGATTCTGTGCGCCCGGATAATATAGAATCAGCGCCCAACACAGCTCTTAAGATTTGAGGTCGTGAGTTCATCTTCTATTGATAACGGTTGATTACATTGCGTTAGGCCTTCGGAAGCTCGGCCGAGCTCACCAGCTCACTGGACGAAGCGTAGTAGCTAAGGTACCACTAACACGCCGGTTTTCTGCGGGAGTGTGGTACTCCACCGGGCAAGCCGGTCTATTGAATCTGCAGACAAATAATATGCCATTCTTGACAAAGTATTCGTACAGACGAATGTAACGTACGCGTGCCTCTACCACTTCAAAATATATATTTTTATCTTGATGCGGAGATTCACCCCGCATCTATTGACTCACAAACTCCGAAACTCCGAAGGCGGTGGTCCCGACATTAAGTCATTGATATATTTATCTAAAGTATTTTCTAGCATAAAAATTATTAGCTAAGTTGAAATGGTAAATAAATTGTAGTACGATTAAAAACATTGAGATTTTCTTTTAAAAATATTTTTGGTGTAGGGCTTCTGTAGCAAATCAGTACTGAAAAGGCTTATATTTTAGCAAGATTAGTTACTGTTAAGGATTAGTTACTTGGCGATTTATAGAATAGGTGGAAAATAGTACTTATACGTATATATGTACTTACTTATGGTGGATATGATAATCTTTCAGTACATGATTATCATAGGCCTTCCTCAAGAAGCGTCACCTAGCGTTTTTGGCTTCACGCATCCAGTTTCTGCCAGCCGCTATGCGCAAATCGTCGCTTCATCCTGCAGGGGGGTGTGTCACACTACGTTCGTTGCGACGCGGTTTCCACTTCAGCACTTGTCTACTCTAGCGGTTGTCGTTTCTCCGACAAACGTGACCAGCCCATCGTCATTTAGTTTGCTAATCTGTAAGACGATTTTAACAATCTACATAAGTATATGGACAGTCAAAAGTTTTACGTAGCTAAGATACGCGACAAGCAAAACAATAACAGAAAATTAATAATGTGTGTTTTTTCTGTTGGGTTAAGTGGATTTATTTGGAACTTAAACCAAAAACTTACCGAAAGTCGGCCATCAATTTTTCACCCACCAACCGTGTATAGTAGTTGGTGGTGGTGGAAATTGATGGCCGACTTTCGGTAAGTTATTCGTTTAAGTTCCAAATAAATCCACTTAACTCAACAGAAAAAACACACATTATTAATTTTCTGTTATTGTTTTGCTTGTCGCGGATCTTAGCTAAGTAAAACTTTTGACTGACTATATAGTGATGGATTTCCGCAAAGTAACGTCTGACTCCATTAATAATCTACATAAGTATAGTAATGTAATGTTTAAGTATCTAAAGTGTAAATAAAATATATAAATTCATAAATAAATATATACTAACAACTTCAATATTATGAAGAATAAAGTAATATGAAACGTGACTTTGTATTTGGGTAAAAAAGAAACTTTAAAAGGAGTTATTACCGGATTTTCACGTGTAAAGAAGCCACTACAAACACAACACATGTTATGTTACGGGTTACGAGGGAAAGGAAGACATAGAGATGGAAAGAATGTTGCGTGGGATTACGGAGATTTGTGTAACAGGAAACATCTTCAAAGTACGAGGATGCGAAGCTTTTGGAATCTATTTAGGAGCACTTCTGTTTTTACAATTTTAACTTTATTTTGTAGTACCATATACTTAGAATCAATTTTTTTTATATTGATTTCTTTCATGTTTTTTTTGCTAAGTTTTATTTGCAAGTCCATTGCTGGGCATAAGCCTCATCCTAGATACATTATTATTAATATCCTAGGTACATTATGATTAATATTTTTATCATTTATCGGAACAGTATTTATTGATTTACATCATCAACAGCCTGCAGCAGTTCACTGCTGGACATAGGCCTCCCCAATGAAGCGCCACCTAGCCCGATCTTCGGTTACACGCATCCAGTTTCTACCAGCCGCCTTGTGCTGATCGTCGCTCCATCTAGTAGGGGGCATCGCACACTACATTTGCTGGGACTTTCCCACAACAGGGTCCTCTTTTGGGGTAAACACCGTTTCCCTGTCATCAGCCACCTTTCTTATTACATCTACATATATATTAAAGTTATAAAGTAATTGATCATATTGTTTTCGTCCAAACAATTGAATAGATACGGTGTTCATATAAATGTATTCCCATATATATCCCACTGCTGAGCACGAGGCTCCACATTTCTAGAGGAAAAGACAATAACTCATCACGCTTGTCCAATGTGGATTGGTGTGATGACCATAAATATCTGTAGATCATACATATATTTATTCCAATGCGGGGATCGAACCCGCGACTATTGACTCCGTGGGCGGAGAGACCCGCCACTGATTCAATTGATCATCAATTCAATTTTACATAATCCTATATAATTTATTTTAAATAAATATTATATTGTAATTATTCTATATAATATAACATTAGCCTTACATCATCTGTCAAAAGATGGCGCCACAAGTCATATAATATTATGTTTTGTCTATTGTTATAATAATTAAATAATGATATCAATTCTAATAAACTATCGATATATATTTGTGAATTCATATTCTGAAATTATATATAAAACCCATTCCGTGTTTTCGTTTAGAATTAATGATTTAATTTGTACATAATGAGGTTTCTTGAAAATATATCTCTAACCTATATAACTCTTACCTATTTGTAAACCAATTCTACGAGTGAATAAAGTACATAACTGTGTGTTAATTCTCATATATAGGAGAGTTTTAACCGCAAATAGTAATTAAACTCGTATTCAGACGTGGATGAGGCATTAAGCATGTTTGTCTCGATTTATTACGGTTTTACCATTTTCAAAGTTACATATACATATATAATTTACTATTTTCAGAGTTACATATACATATATAATGTATAAGTAACTCTGAAAATGGTAAAAAAATTAATTATTTGTTTTATAAGTAATTAAAATAAAAGCTTCGATATGTTGGTCTGTAAAGAGATTTTATTTTATTATTATAAATGTAACTTACAAATTATTTATATAATTGAAAAGAGAAACTACATTAAAAGCTATTATTTCTCTGAATTTGATTTATAATATTAATGCCATTTAGTACTATTGTTTTTTACTCTTATGTTATATATATATATATATATATATATATATATATATATATATATATATATATATATATATATATATATATATATATATATATATATATATATATATATATATATATATATATATATATATATATATATATATATATATATAATATATATATTTATATAAATAAATAACCCTTGTCCTTCTTGTGATGCCCATTTTAAACATCATCGTATCAGCAAAAAAACCTCTGATCTAGACATATACATTACTCGTTTACAATACTCGTAGTATATATGAGCTGTGAAAAAACATACAAAAACAATTACACAAATACAATTACGTATCGAGCCTCACACTCGAAGAAGTTATCATCTGTAAACACATTTGTCAAAGGATGACGTAATGTTATTGGGTAGGCAGTGAAGAGATGCGATTCGCTCACCGTAAATTGAAATTTCCACGGTTCCATCCTTATCAACGAAGCCATTCGTATTAATGTTTACTTACTAATCTTACTTAACATAATTAGATGCAAATATAGCTGAAAGTCGATAGGAAATAAACATTTATCGAATTTTTTATATTATACCTTTTATATTTATTTATACACATCATTACAGGAGCCTATCATAATGCGATAATGTGATGTGCATTAAATTAATCTTAATATTAGTGTTACTAGTTTTAATAAATAAAATAAAACAATCGACGTAAAAAACGCGAAATCGCTGCGAAGCGGAGCATTGGAAAAATATTATACTATGGGCACTGCAAAGTGATTGTTACCTAAAATTTCTGGACTGTCTATTAGTGTTGCAAATAAATAAATATTTCAATAGTATTTTTCAAGATACTTGATATTATTATATATTACATGACAAATAATAGTTTTTTTCTTTTGTTTTTTTGATGACAATTAGTTACAATTGTTCAGTGTCAAGTAAAATACAATAATACCCAATCTCTTGAAATGTATCAAGTCAGCTTATCACGTTACGTCTTGATAAAATGGTGGCTATTCTACCAAAACCTTTTATGGACTCTTCCAGTCAACTTAAAAAGTCACGATACGCACATTCATTTCATATCACTTCACTTATACGCCTTAATCGAACTATATTGTATAATACGCCACCACAATTAAACAATATAACTGATAATAATATAAGGTTATGTAAATGAAATTCAAACACAAAGTCGCTGATGTAAGTTGGCGGGAAAAGTCCAAATAATAGTTATAATTAATTGACATGAGAAGAAAAAAAAAAAATACAGATTAATAAAACATAACAACGACTGCAACTATGAGTTGCGTGTATACATACGCCCCACGTGAAACGGAACGTGGTAAATACACCAAATCAGTTAATTCATTAAATTGGAATACGGTTTGATGCGCATTAGTGTAAAATTGAACGGCGCCAATGAATTTCGTATCGGAAACACATTCTCCGCGTTGGGAGTTCACAAATAACCGTTAGCAGTGTTCATTATGGGGTTTAAGATCTTTTTTTTTAAAAATTCCAATACCACTTCTATTCTACTTCTTCGATTTGTTTTCTTTTGTGATAGAAGACTAGTAATGGTATTTTGTTATAGTAGACTAGCAAAACGGGCATGCCGGTCACTTGGTAAGTGATCACTGCCGCCCATAGATATCCGCAACACCTGATACGCGTCTCAGATGCGTTGGCAGCTTTTTATGAACACATACGCTCTGTTCTTGATACCTCTATGCCATATATACGTGGGAACACCGCAGGTAGTAAATTGTTTGCACTGTTTTTGCTTGTTGCATTAAATCAGACGGTGGTAGACGGTCAGCCATACAAGCTTTTATATTACTTAAATTTTTTTAACCATTCCAAGTGTGGATGTAGCAAAGAAAGTGTGCCGAGATCGTAGCAGATGAAAATCTGTGGTCTCTTCCTACCCTTACGGGAAACATGTATGTAATAATACATTTTCAGACTTACATAAATGTATATAAATACATACATGTCATCACTCATGTAAGCTATTATTAAGCTAATAATGCTTATGATGGGAAATGAAAATAATACACCAATGGAAGATACAAACTAACGACCTCAGATCTAAGCTCCATTTTTACCCATTGAGCTACACCTATAGCTTATTTCAATATCGACTGTTTGTTATTTTGAAACTAATGTGCGTTGTCCGGTAGATGTCCTATTGTGAGATTTTTCAAAATGTTTTTTTAGGGAATAAGAAGGCAAACGAGCAAGCGTGTCATGTGATGAAAAGCAATCAACGCCGCCCATAGACATCCGCAGTGCTACAGGCATTGTGGAAGCGTGGCTGGCCTTTGAGAAATGGGTAGGCTTGTTTTTCTAAGGTTCCAATGTCGTATCGATTCAGAAACCTCGCTTAAGGTAAAGTGAGACACACATTGGCGCGTGGAAAGAAATTTCTGGAAAAACGCACTTAGTTAGATCGCCATTCATTTAGATGGTGATGATGAAATTGGATATGAGCTAAATTAATTTAATATATTATAAATATAATTTTGTATGACGAATGAATATATATTGTTTCAAAAGTTTTTATTAATTCATTTGCTTGAGAAACTATGTAAACTTCTCTTCATTTAATTGGGATATGAGGAGACAAGTTCAGATAGTAACTGTTAGATCAAAGTTTAAAAACTGAAAAAGTTTTAAAGAAGATTAAATAGTTCAGAATCTAATTTTATAGCATACAACTTGTGCAAATCTTCTTATTGCATAGAAAGTTTTTGTGTTCTGTGTACCAAGTGGTGATTGTGGATATAAATACAAAATAATATAAATGTGTATTAAATATTGTGTATGTAAGTACAAATATACGCACTTAATAACTAATATACACACATAATATACACTTTTTATATCAGGTCCTCTCTTTAGTTACATTTGCTATAAGAAATCTCCAAAGTAAGTACCTAAGCTACTCTGTAGTAACAATGTTTTAAAATAAATGTTTTATCATATTTGTGTATTGTAATGAGTAAATAAATAATTAAATAACAAGAAAACTTATAAAAAATAGTATATACCTTACATTTGTTAAACAAACGGTTATTTGCTATAATAATATTATAAAACGTCAGTGTAGTATAAAACGTTTTATTTTCAACATTAGATGTTATCTATCTTCCGCTACGGGTAGATTCATAATTCATGCTGTCTCTTTTTCCCGCACAAGAGGGAAAAAGAGCGACGATATAATGTGATCTTGCTTAGACTGGCAACAGATCATAAATCATTAATTGCCCGTTGCTATCGTAGGAAACAGCACAGATAAGGTAAACGTTTCACGATGATGTTTAAAACGCGTTCGCTAATTTTTTGACACTAAAATAATATCACAGCGTTTTAATAGAGTGTCTGGCGGTCGAATTAGCTTAAAGATCGAATAATCAGTAAAAACATTCCTGACCATACTGAATTATTACTGCCAATATTGAGAGAACATACTGTGTTCACTTCACGTATTTGGTTTCAACAAGATGGCGCTACGCTTCACACAGCTAGAGAGACCTCGGAACTTCTTCGTGTTTCCTCCCTTAACAAATTAATAGACCGTTTCGTGATGTAATACATACATATCGTCACGCCTGTTTCTTTCGGGGGTAGGCCGAGAACACAGATCTCCATCTGCTACGATCCCGGCATACTTACATATTTCTTTGCTTCATCCACACTCATTACTCTCCTCATGCAAGCCCGCTGGTTAAGGGTAATCTTGACTTGGCCTTTCTTAAAAACTTCGGCAATTTGGTCTAGATATTTTTGCGTGGTCTTTCCTACCGACCTTTCCATCCACATCCGCAATGTAAATTTCTTTTGCCAGTCGTCTTTCGTCCATCCTCTCTATGTGCCCAAACCATCGAAACATTCCTTTCTCAACGTTTGTCACAACACCTTCTTTTACTCCAGATCGCTCTCTTATATCTTCATTTATTATTCTATCATTCAAAGTTACCCTACACATACTTCTTAATGCTTTTATTTCCACATTCTGACTTTTCATAAAGAAGTGCAGGGCTCCATTAACCTGATTACCAGCTTTCACACGCCTTTCAATGTCACAATCTTGTAATGGTGTTTTATTTTTCGTTTAAAAAAAAAGACCAACAATGTTTTAAATATTAGTAGAATTCTTGTTAACTATTCCAACTAAGCTTATAATGCATGTACCAGGAAATAGTCCACATTAGTCAAATGCAAGATACAAACTTATGACGTGCAGACCGTAAGCCCGAGTTTTGCTAACTGAGCTATTGTTGTTTTGTGCTTCAAACCGAATTTAGTGGATTTGAATTCCACACCAGATTAAGTATTTGTAGAGCCTACAGTTATTTATTTCGAGTGTGGGTGTGTTATGTCATTTGTGTCATTGTAATGATATCATCTATCAATGATGTTTCATCTCTCAGGATTTTTTACCGCCTCTATCATGGGGAGTGCTCCGAGGAATTGTTTGGAATAATTCCCGCCGTCGAATTCTACGACCGCACAACTCAACGTAAAGAAAAATTTCATCCCCACCATCTGGATGAGTGGCGATCTACTACGGTGCGTTTCTCTCGTAACTTCTTTCCACGCACCACCAATTTGTGGAACCAGCTACCCTCAGCGGTCTTTCCAAACCGTTACGACCTTCGACCTACGACGATTGGAACCTTCAAAAAACAAGCCTATACAT
This sequence comes from Baronia brevicornis, assembly GCA_031353405.1. Classification (NCBI taxonomy): domain Eukaryota; kingdom Metazoa; phylum Arthropoda; class Insecta; order Lepidoptera; family Papilionidae; genus Baronia; species Baronia brevicornis. The sequence goes on from JASFAT010000219.1 coordinate 22,007, forward strand.
ACCTAAAAGGCAGGCAACGCTTCCGCGACTCCTGCGGTGTCGCGGTTGTCCATGGGCGGCGTCGATTGCTTTCCATCAGGCGACACGCTTGCTCGTTTGCCCTCCTATCCCATAAAAAAAAATCCACAACATGTGAAATTTTTATACAGGGCTGTAATTTTCCACGCATCATTACTCTGTGTAACTTTATACCTCTAGAGGTGTTTCCGAACCGATACGACATTGGAATCTTCAAAACACAATCCTACATATAATATACCTTTAAATCCGGCGTAGATTCCCTAATATGGTGACGCGGATGTCTATGGGCGGCGTTGATTGCTTTCCATCAAGTGACACGCCTGATATGACGTTTAACTAAACAGTGGTAGAGCCACGCTGCAGACGAATACTTTGTTAAGAATTGTGTAATATTTGTCTGTAGCATGAATGGGCCGGCTCGTCCGGGGAAGTACCACACTCCCGCAGAAAACCGGCGTCTGAGTGGTAGCTTAGCTATCGCGTTCGTACGGTAAGCGGCCGAGTTCCGGAGGCCCAACACCCCTCCCCCTCCCATTCCCACTGCCATAATGACACTTTCCTTAAAGGTCGGCAACGCTTCCGCACTGCCTATCGTGCGTCGCGGAAGTCTATGGGCGGCGTTGATTGCTTTCCGTCAGGTGACACGCCTGCTCGTTTGCCTTCCTATCCCGTAAAAAAAAACTTACTTTTATATTAAAAAAAAATCTAATGCATTCAAATTTTCTCGACCCGTAGAGAGATTTTAGATCTAGAGATTCAATATATGTGATCATCTCAATTATAACTTCTAGTAAAACTTGGTAATTGAATTTCCTCGTCATAGACGGAACGGTTTCCTACTGCAATGTCTAGCGATATTACTGCAAATAATATCTGGATAAGCAACTCTAACGAGATTATGTCTCTGTGAACATTTCCAAAGGTTATATAATCTGTGAATGCTTTTCCCTTATATATGCTTAAACGAATCAAATTAATTATTTATTTATTTAAACTTTTGTGAACAAAGTACACAACAGGCAGACTTAATGTAAATTTACGTTTAAATTTACATTGGGCACTCTCTCTCACTTAATCTGCCAGTCTTCAGTTCCATCCTGTGAGTTCCACCACCGGGTGGAACTGGCAGGACGGAACTGATATATTTGATAACTTACATATTTTTATGGCGTGTACTACGGTTAGTACACGCCATAAAAATATGTAAGTTTCATCCCCATCAGGATGGCTATCATGGTGCGATTTAGTCGCAGTTTTCTTCCACGAACTAAACACATGTGGAACAATTTATAAACTGTGGTGTTCCAACGTGAATACGACAATATACAAGAAAAGAGAGTATAATATCATCCTGTCTAAATCCATCTTGCCTTTCCCGTTCTTTCCTTTCTTCTCTATCCTTTTCCCTTCCTCTCCGCCAATCCACGGTCTGCCGTGCCGATCGTAGGGACATGCCGGGTTCTGCTGGGGCTGATCTCCATCCTCCTGTGCAGCTAGTGGGATTCACTATGACGAATTTTATTAAACTAATTTGGTAAAAAATGACGGCGACGTGGTTCTCCACCCGTCATGTCCTGATTCCCACGAGGGCGAGAAGGGATTAGCGGAGAATCGTTTCGCTACGATGAATGTTAGAGGAAGAATGAATGGAAAGATGCATGAGTGTGGAGGAAGCAAGGAACGTGTGCCAGGATCGTAGCGTATGGAGATCAGTGGTCTCTGCCTACCCTTGCGGGAAACAGGCGTGACAATATGTATGTATGTAAGAAAAGAGAGTATGCATTCACTAAACGCCGATAACGCATCCGGGACGGTGAAGTTGTGGATGTCTATGGGCGGCGTTGAGCACTAACGACCGGATAACGAGCATGCTCGTTTGCCCGCACTACAAAAAAGAACATTGTTAAATAAATAACTTCAGATAGACAGATTTATTTTATTTAGCTATGCCAATGCTGTTCTAGAAGGAATTTCTAGAAGGAACCGCAGGAAACTTTTAATTAGATATCGCATAAAGAGTTTCCATACTTTATAACTTGCTCAGTTTGAATTTCTTTTACAGAACTTGAGTTAGTTCAGAAATATTTGTACCACATTGACTGTTTACAATCTTACAATCAAGAACACAACAAGTAAAGAGTGGAAGATTTTCACTTTTAACTGAGGTAAAGGCCGGCAACTTTTTTGCATTGTCTATGGACCTGCGGATGTGTGTTTATATGTTTTTATGTATATGTGGGCGATATTTATTGCTTTCTATTTAATAACACGCTTGCTCGTGTGTCTTCAAAAAACAAGCCTACACAAACTTAAAAAGCTGGCAACGCTTCGTGACTCCTGTGGTGTCGCGGTTGTCCATGGCTTCTTGCTCGTTTGCCCTCCTATCCCATAAAAAAAATAAACATACACTTAGACACACGCACACACTGAATAAAAAAAACACACCACAAACTAACACGTAACACACATAAGCGCCGCACCAATCGTGATGTGTAATATAATTTTTATTTTTTGTAAACTATATTTATTTTATATTTGTATAATTTATATATTTTATATATTCACGCCTATGCCCCGCAGGGGTTGGCAGTGACCACAGAGCTCCATCCGCTGCCATTCATCGCAGCGAAACAGCTCTTTATTGGTCGCTTTTCGCCCTCGTGAGAATCAGGACGTGACGGGTGGCGAACCACGTTGCCGTCATTTTTCGACAAATTAGGTATATTAAATTCGTCTTAGTGAATCCCACGAGCCGCAAGGGAGGATATGGAGGTCAGCCCCAGCAGAGCCCTGCATGTTGAGGTAAGGCACCATAGTCCCCGGGGGAGCCCGACCCCGGGACGATCAGCACGCTTGCGTTTATAATTTAGTTTGTAGTTTTTAATTCTTTGTTTTAATCTTTTGTAAAACTATATTAAGTATGACAATTAGAATAATATATGTAATACATAAATGTGTCATAGAAGGGAACTGTCTGCTGTAGTACAGGGCTCACCCTAGTTCGGCAGGCAGTGAAACAAAATTGTAAATTGTTAATGATCAATAAATATATTATTATTATTTCATAAAAAAGCGTGAAATGGTGATTGCGCTCGGCTTACGTAGTGTGGGAAGCTAGGGTCGCTTGTATAGATTGGACTCGTGTAGCCGAAAGCTCAGGCTAGATGACACGCCTTTGGTGAAGTATAAGCCCAACTGTGAACCACCAAACATTGATGACAAGATTGTGATCATTGTTAAGTTTTTGACGGTTCCAATGTCGTATCGGTTGGGTACGTGGAAAGGCGTTTTGGGCGAAACGCACCTTACTGGATCACCATTGATTCAAATGGTGGGGATGAAATAGCTGCTCGCCTTCGCTATTAGAGAAATAATATTATATTTTTTATTTATTTATTTAATCAATACATATGCGCATATAAGGTTGAATTGCCGGGGGATTCCGAACTAGGCGATTACTTTATTACTCGGTTCGAAAATATCTCTACAGGTAGTTAGTTATCCACCCATCACGACGTCGTGATGGGTGGATAACAGCACTGTATAAAGATTTCACATGTGTTGGATAGCATTACAATGACACAAGTGACATAACCTACCCTCGAAAACTCGGGACCTAAACATTAATTTTCATTAATCTTGATAATGTATGTACATATAATATTACAACTAATTTCTAGTAATTATAATTATGACGACCAATTGGCTCAGTTGGCGGAGCCAATGGTCGCGGGTTCGATCCCCGCATCGGAATAAATATCTCTGCCCACCCCTGCGGGGGATAGGCGTGAGTATATAAAAAAAATATAATTATGAAAAACAAATAAAGAGTAATAAATACCTTTTTTGTGTGTTTATGTGTCTGTACAAGTCCGCGTGTGTATGTGTGTGCTCGTGTGTTCGCTGTATTTTTTTCCGCTGAAAATTTCAGAACGCACTTTTCATGTGACTGTTTTAATAAACCAATTCGGTAAACGTGCTACAATAAATTGAAAATCGCTTTCATTTGCATTTAATGTAACGTCGAACCACGTCAACGGCTGCGCTATCGGCACATTTTGTCCAAGTTCATATTTGCGGTTCATTGCGCTGTGTATATAATTGGTTTTCATATAATCGACCTTTTACGACTTTGGCGTGCCGTTCATTTTGAAGATACACAACTCGTTCAAATGAATTGTTTAAATACTGATTTTATTTGTTTTCACAGCACATATATGCCCCCAGTTGGCCATAGGTCTTCCCATTTCTCATTTTAGGGATAGGGAGAAAAACGAAGAAGCGTTTCCCTTTATAGAAAGCAAGCAATATTTCTTGTGGAACGGACAACATAACCCACGATACTTATTCATGGGTTTGTTTTTTTATATATATATATATATATATATATATATATATATATATATATATATATATATATATATATATATATATATATATATATATATATATATATATATATATATATATATATATATATATACTGACTAAATCACACAGACACCACCACTTTTTCATAATATGCGCGACACGTGTTTCGCCTCAACACGAGACATCATCAGGTACACTACTAGGCATCATCAGGTATAGTAGACTCTACGGAAGACTACAGTTAAGAGGTGTTGTGACGAGTCAACCTCGTGTTGAGGCGAAACATGTGTTGTGTACGATGTGGAAAAGTAGTTGATGTTTTTGTAAGTGACAAAAATGAGGAGGTGGAGCGTTGTTGATGGCATTTTTCAGTAAGAATTAGATTAGTATTTCTATAATTACCACTTCTTTTTATTTATTCTTTGCAGTATCATTTTTCTGATTTGTTTTTTGTGGATCTTAGCAAAGTTAGTTTGAAATATCCGTCTTAATCCGCCTTAATGGAACTATGCATAGTTTTATGTGTGTGTGTTTGTGTATGTGTGTGTGTATATGTTTGTATCAATGTCGTTACGGTGATCCAAGATGGTTCTTGCTGAAAACCAGTGCTAGGTGCTCCAATAGAAAGCCTGGCATATGCTGAGGAAGGCACCATTTTGTGACACTTATTAGATTAAAATTATGTGAACAGTCAGAATTTAATTAGACTCAGAATGTAAGTAGACTACGGAAGACAACTTAACGGTTGTCTTCCATAGAGTCTACTATACCTGAAGATGCCTCGTGTTGAGGAGAAGCAGGTTTCGTTTGCAAGGTGGAAAATTGGTAGTATGTGTTTGGTGTTGTGAATAGTGGGTGGCATGTATTCACCATGCTGAAGGCCGTTTTTCGGTAAGATTTAGATTAAGTTCCCGTAAATCCACTTTTCCCAGTAGTAAAAACACATTAATAATTTTCTGCTTTTGTTTGCTTGTCGCGGATCTTAGCTAAGTTAAAGTTCTAACTGTCTACATAGTAATGGATTTCCGCAAAGTAACGCCTGACTCCATTAATCAGATTCAAGTTATTTTCTTTTTGTTATGTTTATTTGTATAATGTAATATTATTTAGTGTTTTAATTTCAATTATTGTAAAAAAGTGTCATGAATAAAGTTTTTCTATTCTATTCTATAATTAAATAAAATCCGCCTATTTGATCCAAATTATTAATTGATAAGTAATTTTGTGAGCTTAAATTGAAGAAAATATTTTAATACTGAATAACAATGCATCAAGTGCTTCTCAAAAGAAGCCGTTCTACTAAAAGCAAGCGTCTCTGAGCCTCCTCGCTGTCTACTTATACACTATGCGACATTCTCTTGGTATAAAAGGGATGAATATTTATAAAGTTTGCATTAGAGTCTTGTTCTACTATAAAGAATACATTTTGTTGAATTTTAAAGTCGATTTCATTTTAAAAAATCAAGGGGGTCTTTAAGACTTTAGACGCTGTAGGCGAATACTTTGTCAAGAATGGCATAATATTTGTCTAAAGCATGAATGGGCCGGCTCGCCCGGGGAAGTACCACACTCCCGCAGAAAGCTGGCGTCAGGGTGATAGCTTAGCTAACGAGCCTTGTACGGTGAGCGGTCTAAGTTCCGGAGGCCCAAACCCCTCCCCTTCTCACTTCTACTCCCCTTCCGATATCCACTCCCAATTTCCCTCCCACTCCCCCTCCAATTCCCACTCCCACTCTCGTAATTTCACTTTCCTTTAAGGTCGGCAATGCCTCCGCACAGCATATGGGGCTGTTGAAGTCTATGGGCAGCGTTGATTGCTTTGTTTTCCATAAGGTTACACGCCTGCTCGTTTGCCTTCCTATCCCATAAAAAAATAAGACAGTCTTGTATATTAGCATTCATCAAGAGGGAGTATCAAGAACATACATTGACTAAATCAATGTTCTCAAGCAAGGCCAGGTCAAAAGTACCTTTAACCTACGAGTTTATATGAACAGAGTGTAGTGTCGATGACGCAAAAAAATGTGCTGGGGTCATAGCAGACGGAGGTCTGTGGTCTCTACCTACTCCTACGGAAGCAGGCGTGATCATATTTATGTAAGTTTGTATACAGCTTGTTTTTTATGGGAGAGGTAGACAAAAGAGGTGGTGCACTTTTTGATGGTAGCTATGGGTTTTTGTAGCACTAAAGGCGCTGATGTATTGCTTACCTAAGGTAAAAGATAAATATAATGAAGTGATATGTAAAAATGAGTGAATTAGAAAAGTAATGGATGGGGAAATTATTTAGACCTTCGTATCCTTACACTCATTGTACGAAGTAGTTTAGAAACTTCATTACTTGCAACAGATTAAAATATAATAGCTTTATCATCAGAGGTCTACGACAGTCGAATACTGGACGTCCCACGGGGGGCGTCCCTAGCGTCGGCGTTTATTTACTTATAACGAATAATTAAGATTATTTAAAGCGTATCCGATGAAATATTTCATATTTAACCCCAATAATATCTCTTTTGATATCTAATGTAAGAATAGTTTTAAAAAAAATTACCAAACTATGAAAGAAAATCAGTAATCGTTGGAATTCGCAATTCCAAAAAAATTGTTATCTCTCTTCTCACTTTTAATGCCATATGATGGTTTCATAAATACCTCTTTTGATATCTAATGTCTAAGAAAGTCGACTTTTTTATTCCTGTAAAGTCTACTCATACGGACTTACGAATTCTGATTTCTCTGATTAGGCCACAACATAAAGCTTTTCTAGTAATCACACTGAAGTAGCAATACATTGATTAAGTTTGTCGCAGAAGAAACTTGAGTGGAGACCGCGTCATGGCAAACGTAGTATGGGACGAAGCGAAAAAACTCGCTTTAAGTGGCAGAAAATAGATGCGTGTTGACTACACTATAAGACTAGATGGTACACTGTGGGAAAGTGGTGCGACGATCTGCGCAGGGCGGCTGCCAGAAACTGGATGCGTGAAGCCGAAGATCGGGCTGGAAAGCGCTTCTTGGGGAGGCATATGTCCACTGGCCTATGTTAATATGCAGTGAACTGCTGCAGGCTTTTGATGATGAAATGTTCGTTATAAAACCGTCAGATGGCATCAAAATTGAAAAGAGAGAAAAACAATTTTTTTGGAATTGCGAATTCCAAGAAACTATGAAAAAAAATTCTTTCATAGTTTGGTAATATTTTTAAAAACTAATTCTTAAATTAGAAAAAAAAAGTAAATATGATATTTTTTATAGGATAGGCTTTAGAATTTTTCATTAGATGACATTAAAATTCAGTAGAGAGAAAAACATATTTTTTTGGATTTACAAATTCTGATAATTAGGCCAATATTTGTGATTGACTCTTCAGTGGGTTTTTATTTTCTTCATTGGTTTTTAGTTAGTTCAATATAACAGTTAATTTGTTTTAACAATAAGTAAATTTCTATGTGTATGCATTGACATAGCACATAATTAATAGCAATGAGTAATACGCATTATCGATGCTTCAAATCCTCCATTGTTGCCGGTGTAATGTTCGTGTATATTGATTATGAGATATTAATCTTCTACAGGCTAAGGTTATACTGTTTCATCCATAACGTAATTAACTTCGCCTGCCTAATTATCAGAATTCGTAACGTGAAAAAGACATAATTTCTCACTTCAAACATCTTACGGATAACCTTTAAGCGAATTTTTTTTCTTTTATTGATAGCAAGTGTGTCACTTGATAACTCGCTTGCTATCGTAATTCGTTAAAAATGACGGCGACGTGGTTCGCCACCTGTCACGTACTGATTCTCACGAGGGCGAGAAGTGACGAACGAAGAGCCCTTTTCGCTACGATGAATGTGAAAGGAAGAGTGAAAAGATGCATGAGTGTGAAGGAAGCAAGGAAGGTGTGTCGGGATCGTAGCGGATGGAGATCTATGGTCTCTGCCTAACCCTACGGGAGACGGGCGTGATGTTATGTATGTTAGTATGTAAATAAATAAATACATACATACATAATTTACATATAATAGCTTTTATTTCTCTATCTGTATACATTAATTAATTAAATAAGTCTTACCTCTTTAACAATAGACTTTGTATTTAACAGTAATATGTTGTTTAGGATAAAAATATATAATTAAATAAGAGATAATCACACAAAGAGTCGCGGTAAAGCCTTTAATATAAAAGTTCCACCATAATTAAATATAAGCCGTGAGATGCGTTCTGTACTGCCGTTTGTATAGAGAAAAAGTAAGTTTATTTCTGCAGTTATATACCATTATTAAAACCTTTAAGCGGCTTCAGCTCACTGGTATTAGAAAGAGTAAATTATGTTCAGCATTTTATTTATACCAATGGCTGCGTGCAGGCAGTTGTCTTGCCTCAGATCTGAAAATAATTAAAAAAAATATTCCTGGAAAAAAAATTAAGATCTTGTAAGGATTTTTCCCGCCAACTTACATCAGTGACGTTGTGTTTTTATTTCATTTTCATAATCTTATATTATTATCATTTATATTGTTTAATTGTGGTGGCGTTTTATACTATATAGTTTGAATATGACTTACAGTGAAGTGATATGAAATAAATGCGTGTATCGCAATTTTTTAACTTGACTGAAAAAGTTCATAGAAGGTTTTGGTAGAATGGTGGTGACAAGCGGACTATTTACATTTCAAAAGATTTGATATTATTGTATTTTACTTGACAGTGGCATAATAGTGATAACTAATTGCCAAGAAGAAGAAAAAAAAAAAAGATCTTGGAAACGAAACTGTCAATTATCGGGTCTTAAAGTATACCGTTTTTCCACATTCTACTTTCCCCATAAATCGTTAGAGCCTATGTTGAGTGTGAGCCTTTTAATGACGTCACACTACTACACACATATTATATTGTTTGCTTTTATTATTGTGTAATTTTTTTAATAGTTTGTTCATTCGTTGTTTTAATGTTCTATATGTGTATATCATTAATATATGATTAATTCATTCGTTCATTTACTTATTTATTTCAAATGTCAAGGAACTAATCATACATTTTGTTACAAGCTGGGGTTTGGGGACCGAAAAAATGATCTAGGCCCCTAGTTTCACTTCTCTTCACTTTGAGTTTCACTTTTCTTCACTTCACTTCTTCTCTTCTTCCAATTTTCTTCCGTATCAAACATTTAATCTCCTCTTAGACGCATCGTTGCACGTTTATAAAGGTAAAACGATCGAAAGTTCTAGCATGTGTAGTCTTTTTTAGACATCGTCCTGTTTCTTTTACGCTCGCAGCTATTTTCAATCAACTGTTCTTGTTATGCATTGACGGACGTCTTGTAAATTTATTTTTAAAAGTTGTAATGGCTTGCTTGACCAGGATTTTGAGATTTCAAATTGAGGTTTTAAATGTTTCATAAAAAAAATGATTTTTCATGTGTTACGCAGCCGTATTATCACATATTTTTATAAGGAATCGAATTTTGCAAGTCTTTTCTATTAGAACTATAATAAAAGTACCATATTGCAAAATAATTTGTTCTATATTTAATATTAGATTTAATCTGTATTCCGCTGCGGGAAAATTCATAATACTCACCGTTTCTTTTTTATGCGCAAGTGCGATGAAGACAAAAGATGTAAAGTGGTCTTGTTTAGTCCGGTAACAGTACATAAATCATTCATAACTCCTTGCTATTTCCATGAATAGCTTAGGATATGGTAAATTTATCTCGATAGTTACTAAAAAGTTTAAAAAGTTCCTTTCAGGTGACACCGAAAATAAAGTAATGTTTAAATTATATTCAAGTTCAAAATTAAATTTAAATTCAAATTCAAATTCAAATTCAAATTCAAATTCAAATTCAAATTCAAATTCAAATTCAAATTCAAATTCAAATTCAAATTCAAATTCAAATTCAAATTCAAATTCAAATTCAAATTCAAATTCAAATTCAAATTCAAATTCAAATTCAAATTCAAATTCAAATTCAAATTCAAATTCAAATTCAAATTCAAATTCAAATTCAAATTCAAATTCAAATTCAAATTCAAATTCAAATTCAAATTCAAATTCAAATTCAAATTCAAATTTAAAATCAAATTCTTTATTTTTTAGACATCAGAAATTACATTTCATTTGTCAAACGACAGCCCCCGAACTATAAAGCTTATACCTTAACTTCGTTTTTTTATGGGGTAGGACGGCAAACGAGCAGGCGTGTCATCTGATGGAAAGCAACACATAAACATCTACAGTGTCATAGACAGTGTAGAAGCATTGACGGCCTTTAATTCTTTTTTACAGCAGAACAAGCAAATGAATATGCGATTCACATGGTGGTAAGTGGTCACCGTCTTACATGGAAAATCGCGACGTCGTATTTGGGTGGGAACACCGCACGTGTTAAATCTTCCAATGGTGGTATTGAATCCACGCTCTTAGATCTTAATCACAAATCTTACCAATTGAGATATTGCTATTTTTATATTGCTATAGATATTAAACATTAGTATATATGTAATTATTATCTGAAACTTAAGATCCGGTAGCGCTTGATAATTGAAATCCGATGTTACGGTAGAAAACACTTCTCTAGAATATTGCAGCGTCTTATTTATGCATTAGTTTCTGAATGAACGAGTTTAATGCGATCATGTTGTATGTACCTTCTCGTATCTTATTATCTTGGATGTTTGATATAGTCATTTCTATTAAGATATACTATATTATATTATATACATTATGTACTAAAGAAAAACCGTGTTGGAACAAATTGCCACACCTTTTCACGACTTGCATACTCTAAAAATATGGTTTAGAAACAAACCTACGACACTAAAAACATATTTCTATTCTTTTTTTTTTATTTCTTAGTGTCTTAGTGAATATAATATTTCTATTCTATTTCTTAATTTATACGAACAATAACAGATATTCTTCTTCCGTCCCTTTTCACGTTATTTGAGGTCGGGTCCCCTCACTTTTTTGCGCCAAGCTAATCTTTCTTGGGTTGTCTTTTCATGCTATTGGGCTTTCCTGAAGTTTCTTTTTATATTTGATCACCGACCGACAGGCGGGCGACCTCTACCTCTTTTCTTCTCCGGTACGTTCAACGCAATTCGTACCCCGTGGTTGTCTTTACGCCTTTTGATACGACCATACCAACGAAGGCGGTTTTCAGAGATTTTATCAGTTTTTGGTGTGACTTTTAAGCTTCCTCGTATATATTCGTTACGAATTTTAGTCAGAAGCTTAGTCACACCACCCGCCCGTCTCAGCATCTTCATTTCGTTGGTGTGTACTTTTTATTCATGCGTCTTTTTCATCGTCCAGCGTCCATAAAACGGCGGGCGAACTGCCGTTTTATAAACTTTATCCTTTGTTTCTATGGAAATACGTGGATCACACAGAACACCTGTTAGTAATCGCCGTTTTAACCCATCGTTAATGTCAGGTCTTCTCGTCGCCCATACCTCAGAGCCTGACAAAAGCCCAGAAGACAAAAGTCCTCGACCAGAGTGTCCTACCCGTACTCTCCACGGCGCCGAAACATGGACGCTGACAGTCAGTCTGCTCCACAAGCTCAGAGTCACTCTGAGAGGTATGGAGAGAGCTTTGCTCGGAGTTTCTCTTTTAGATATGATTCGGAATGAACAAATCCGCCAGAGAACTAAAGTCACCGACATAGCCTTTCGAATTAGCAAACTTAAGTGGCAATGGGCTGGTCACGTTTGTCGGAGATCCGACAATCGTTTGAGCAAACGAGTGGAGACCGCGTTTCGGTGAACGTAGTGTGGGACGCCCCTCGGCTAGATGGTGCGACGATCTGCGTAGGCCGGCTGGCAGAAACTGGATGCGTGTAGCCGAAACTCGGGCTAGGTGGCGCTTCATGGGGGAGGCCTATGTCCAGCAGTGGACTGCTGCAGGCTGTTGATGATGTAAATCACTAAATACTATTCCGATAAATGATAAAAATATCAATATCCTGCGCTAATACACTTTTTATCATAGGTGTCGTATTCATACACAAAGAATATGTGTCTTTATACGTGGAATGGAAAAAGTTTACACTCGAGCAACGAGTTTCAAGGCACTTTCTTGTCACGCGAATCAAACATAAAAAAGAATGTATTTAGATATAGAAACATAAAAATTATAGAAGCTTGTAAGATTATTCGAAGATAAACCGATGTAGAAACTGATTATGAAGTACTGGATGTTGTACTTTATATATTCACGCCTATCCCCCGCAGGGGTTGGCAGAGACCACAGAGCTACCATTCATTGCAGCGAAACAGCTCTCCATTGGTCGCTTCTCGCCCTCGTGAGAATCAGGACGTGACGGGTGGCGGAACCACGTCGCCGTCATTTTTCAACAAATTAGGTGTATTTAATTCGTCTTAGTGAATCCCACGAGTTGCAAGGGAGGATGGAGGTCAGTCCTAGCAGAGCCCTGCATACTGAGGTAAGGCATCATAGTACCCGGGGAGCCCGATCCCGGGACGGTCGGCACGCTTGCGACTAAGCTCGCCCTTAGCCATGCATCCTTTGGCACGGCAGACCGTGGATTGGCGGAGAGGAAGAGAAAGGATAGAGAAGAAAGGAAACGGCAGGAACGGAAATGCGGATTAGGGGGAGGGGGGGTTACCAGACTCGGAATAAATATTTATAAATCCATATTTATATTTATTCCGATGCGGGAATCGAACCCGCGAACATTGACTCCGTGGACGGATGGCCCCGCCACTGAGCCAATCGGTCGTCTGTACTTTATATCTAAGTCATATCTAATTTTTTTATGGGATACTAAGTGGTAAAAGCCTTGAGATCAACAAACGCCTTTATGTTACTAAAATAAATTTCAATTTCAAAACAAGCCAAACACGCGTTATGTCTTAAATTATTAATTTGATGTTATCGAAAGCCATATTGTAGTTTCCCCATCGACGGCTTATGAATTATTTACATGGCAAATAAAAAAGAAAAGTAAAGCTTTATTCATCAATCCACAAAACAGTACAGATATAGTAAGCAAATAATATACTTAATATAAAATAAAAATTATAAGACACAGAAATGACAGAACAAAATTATAACGAACACAAACAATAATAAAATAATATAATCATACATACATATCGACACGCCTATCACCCCGCAGGGGTTAGCAGAGACCACAGATCTCCTTCCGCTACGATACCGCAACATCTTCCCCGCTTCCTCCACACCCATCCATCTTTTCATCCATCCTTCCTCTCACATTTACCGTAGCGAAACGGCTCTCTGTTAGTCGCTTCTCGCCCTCGTGGGAATATCAAGACGCGATGGGTGGCAAACCACGTCGCCGTTATTTTTTAAGAAATTAGGTTGATTAAAATTCGTCATAGTGAATCCCACGAGCCGCAGATGGAGGTCAGTCCCAGCAGAGCCCCGCATGCTGAGGTAAGGCACTATTGTATCGGTCGGCATGCTTGGAACTAGCCACGCATCCATTGGCATGGCAGACCGTGAATTGGCGGAGCGGAAGGTAAAAGGATAGAGAAGAAAAAAACAAAAGGGCAGGGGAAAGGAAAGATGGATTTAGACAGGATAATAGGGATATGATACTAGCGCAACGGAAGACAAGGAGTGATACGGTAGCAGCTCGGGAGGCCGGAGTCGCGTACCCGCGTACCAATACCATAACAACCGGACAGGTGGCTAGGCAAAGATACTCTCTGAATATATAATCATAATAGTATGTTTCCTATATGTATGGATTATGGAATAGTCCACACTCAGTAAAAAGCAGTGCCAAGCCACAGCGTTGAATTTCTAGAAAAAGAGGGTATATTAAATTTGTACAGTTTTTTTTTACGGGATGTAGGGCAAACGAGCAGGCGTGACACCTGAGGAAAGCAATCAGCGCCGCCCATAGACATCCGCAGAGCCATAGGCAGTGCGGAAGCGTTGCCGGCCTTTAAGGAAAGTGACATTATGGGAGTCTGAGGGGGAAGGGTAATGGGAGGGGGAAGGGGAGTGGAAGGGGGAAGGGGAGTGGGAGGGGGAAGGGGAGTGGGAGGGGAGGGTGTTAGGCCTCCGGAACTCAGACCGCTCACCGTACGAAGCACAGTAGCTAAGCTACCACTCAGACGCCGGTTTTCTGCGGGAGTGTGGTGCTTCCCCGGGCGAGCCGGCCCATTCATGCTACAGACAAATAATATGCCATTCTTGACAAAGTATTCGTCTGCAGTGTGGCTCTACCACTTATACATATTACAGTATCCACCACAAGGCATTTTAATATGTTTTCGATATTTTTCGTGGGATTCAGCACCTGCTAGAATATTACATTTGTGAAGCTATTTTCCAGCCGACCCTTTTTAGCGGAATGCCATACACAATGTAAACACTATGCCGTAGTTTAATCTATCATGATATTGTTAGCCGAAAGCGGAAAATACGCATCGAAGAGGTTGAATGGGAAACAAGCTGTTCTCAAACTTTAAGCTCAACACCCAAACACTTCGTTCAGTTCCATTGAATATAAAATTGAAAAAATGCAAATTGGTAGGTCGCGCAGTCTAGTTACTAAACCGTAGATATCGGATCTGATCAATATAGCGTAATTAGTATAAAAATTCAAATTATTTTTATACTAATTACGTCCCGGGATCGGGCTCCCCCGGGTACTATGGTGTCTTACCTCAGCATGCAGGGCTCTGCTGGAGCTGACCTCCATCGGGAGGATGGAGGCGGCTCGTGGGATTCACTAAGACGAATTTAATATACCTAATTTGTTGAAAATGACGGCGACGTGGTTCGCCACCCGTCACGTCCTGATTCTCACGAGGGCGAAAAGCGACTAATGGAGAGCCGTTTCGCTGCGATGAATGGTAGCGGATGGAGCTCTGTGGTCTCTGCCAACCCCTGCGGGGGATAGTCGTGAATATATAACATTCAAATTATTTCTTTGATATAAGAATTTATTTTGTCTGGTAACCCTTTGCGGATGAAAGGCAACTCTGAATTGCCACGGCGTTTCGCGCGGCAGTACGGACGGCGAGCGATATTGCATTCTGTTACCTCACATAGCGTAACGCATAAGTGTTTTTTTAAAAAGGTTCCTTAGCTGTCTATAATTTCCCTTTTATCCCTATTATTCAATTTCCTACTAACTGCTATCTCCCTCAGCCGAAAATGTTCTTGTCCGCAAAGGGTTAATACAGCTTCTACACCGTTCCCTAATGAGGTTTCTCCGTATGGAGAAGAAACGGTGAAAGTGACTCGAACAAGAATATTTATATGTAGAGGCTCTTTCACCATTTCTTGTGTGTTCGTGTGAAATACGATTTGATGTTTTCATTTCTTTTCTCGGATGACTATTAGTAATAACTATTACGCCAGTGTCAAGTAAAATACAATAATAACAAATGTTTTAAAATATACCTAGTTCGTTTATCACGTTAGGTCTTGATAAAATGGTGGCTATTCTACCAAAACCTTCTATGGACTTTTTCAGTCAACTTAAACAGTCAAATTACCCGCATTCATTTCATGTCACTTCACTTATTATACCACAATTAAACAATATAACTGATAATATAATATTATAGAAATAAAATAAATTCACACAACGTCACTCATGTAAATTGGCGGGAAATGTCCCGTAGTCTATTTAGTGAACAGAAGATATTAGGTATAATCAAGTCGGTTATGGCTGGTCTTGTACTAGACAAAGTGTGGTAGTTACATATCATATAAGGTCTATGTTTGTATCTTTCGTTGGCTCGACGCCAAAGCCACGTAGTAAGTGAAAATACATTGAGTAATTGCTTAGCTCGCTATTGTCTTAACGTTCATATATATTGTTCATATATGTTCATATACCTATATGTTTTTTTTTCTTTAATGGAAATTAGTTTTAACTGTTATGCCAGTTTCAAGTAAAATATAATAAAATCATGTGGACAGTCAAAAGTTTTACGTAGCTAAGATCCGCGACAAGCAAAACAATAACATAAAATTATTAATGTGTCTTTTTCTGCTGGATGAAGTGGATTTATTTGGAACTTAAACCTAAAACTTACCGAAAATCGGCCATCAACTCTCCATCAACCAACCACCATATACAACACCAAACACACACTACCCGTTTTCCACCTTGTAAACGACACGTGTTTCGCCCCAACATGAGGCATTTTCAGGTATAGTAGACTCTAGGAAAGGAAGGAAACCGAAAAGACTTTTCGGTTGTCTTCCCTAGAGTCTGGATTTCCGCAAAGTAACGCCTGACTCCATTAATAATCACAATAACATCAGTTATCTTAAAATGTATTTATTATATTAGTCAGCTGGTCAAGACAACATGTCTTGATAAAACATTTCTCTGTGGCTATTCTACCAAAACTTACGAACTTATGCTGTTGCTTTGGAGCCAACTTTTTGGTAAAATAGCCATCATTTTATCAAGACAATTAAACTAGTACATTCCAAGATATTTGATAGTTTTTTTATTTTACTTGACACTGGCATAATAGTTATAAGTAATTGCCATCAAATAAAAGAATAAATAAATGAAGAAAGGACCAAGCAACTTGCGGTTTAGCTTAGAGTACAGTATCTATTTTCCGCATTATTTTCACAACATTTTTTTAAAAGTACTGACAGGCGACATCTAGGCTTCAAGTACTCTAACTTTTGAGATAAGCGAAGGCTATTATTATATGCTTCATACGACCAACCACACGGTGACTCCATATATTTTGCCAAAATTGCGGCAAGGAAACTAAATATTCTACGTGTTTGCTGGTACCATGTGGCTTTGGCGCTCGTCCAACTGGAGACAAACACATTGCTCTATTTTAATAATCCTCGTTACAATGTTATCGTGTCAACAGGTTCTGAGCACAAAAAATATTATTAAATAAACATCAACAATCTTCTTTCACTCCTATAAGAAACAATACATACACAAAGTTCGAGTTAAAAAACAACAAGTAGTGAATGACACTTGATGTTAAAACAATTTTTTTTAAATATTCATTAATTCATTAAATTCAATTAATTAATTTTAGTTTAATATTGGAGAAAAAATTCTCTTATAGAAGATATTTAGCAGGATATAAAAGTAGGATTTTTTATAAAAGTATAAAATATAATTATTAAAGTATAAAATAAAATGTAACTATATAATACAAAAGTAGGACTTTCATTTTTTTATATTATTTATTAAATATTTTGTTCAAATAAGAAATTAATCCAAAAAATATTTTAAAATAAAACATGTAAAACAAGACAAATACAAAAATATGGTACCCTAAAAATGTATTTGAATTTAATTTGCGCTTATTTTATATCGATACAAGGATATTAAATATCATATATTATTATTAAATATTTATATAATATTAAATATTTTACCCTGGTGATTTCAGTTATTATGGAAAGCAAATGCAAAGAAGAAAATGGTAAGTAGATGTCAGCAAAGTAGTGTAAAGAACTAGCATTTTTGGGCCCACCTGTGGCTGCCCTCAAGGCTATGCAAGCGTTTCGGACTTCTGCCAAATTTCAGAGAAATCGGCCCAACAATGACGAAGCTCTGTATGGTGGCCATCTTGTTTTCCGCCATTTTGGATTTTTCTTAATATGTGTGCACTTGTTTGTCACCATGTTTCGGGCGGGCCGTCGAGCAACTTTTTAACAGTTACATTTCAAGGTTTGGATGTAACTTGTTTGCTTCGAGCACCATCCGAACATTTTCCCAGAACAAACTTACCCTCCATCCCTTACAGTTTCCCAAATAACGTGTCAGTGATATATAATATTAAATCAGGACAGTGAACTCCTGAACTAAAATGACTATAATAAACCAACTTTTATGTTTCATTTTAAAAAGACTTAATCTTTTAAAAGTTGGCCTTCAGTAATTCAATCTCTCATTTTATTAAATCGACACTTTATCCTTTTAAGTAGAACAACGAAGAACGGCCAAGCTATTTTATTTCAAAGAATAAAGGATAGTAGAGAGCCGTGAACTAAGTAATAACTTAAGCATACTTCTTAAAAATAAAATCCCGAACTTCGGAGGAGTCTCAGATACATTGCCGGTCTTCTGTGAAAACATACGCTAGTCTCTTGGATTACTCTATGTCGTATTTATTCGGAAACACCGCAGAATAGACCGCGACCATGAACCTACGACAGTCTGCCGCTTGATATAAGACGTTTCATGCATCCAGTCTTTGCCAGTCGCACTGCGTAGATCGTCGGTATCCCACTCTACGTTTGCCAATATGAAGTCTCCACTCCCGTACTCTTCTACTCTGACTATTTCTTCTACTCTGGTTCTCCAAAATCGTGAACATTTTCACTTTTTTAATAGAAAATTGGAATAATGAAATTTTTATTAGGGACATCCCTATTTGCAGGTCACCCTGCCATTTGGAAATAGGTGTCAAGCGTACGATACATTTTTTATATGATCTCATAATTCTTTTGGCATAAATGTCGCATCACTAATTTCATCGTCGATACACACTACTTTTTGTTGACGATCCATAACAACATAAATTTAGAATATAACAGTATTAAAAAAACCTTATTTATGACGCATTTATTTTACAATAGCTAAATTAAAAACTATGTGGAAATCAAAATTTTTACTTAGCTAAGATCCGCGACAAGTAAAACAATAACAAAAAATTAATAATGTGTGGTTTCCTGCTGGATGAAGCGGATTTATTTGGAACTTAAACCAAAAATTTACCGAAAATCGGCCATCAACTCTCCACCCATCAACCACTATACACAACACCAAACACACACTACCACTTTTCTACCTTGTAAACGAAACGTGTTTCGCCCCCACACGAGGCATCTTCAGGTATAGTAGACTCTACGGAAGACAACCGAAAAGTCTTCCGTTTGTTTGGCTTGTCGCGGATCTTAGCTAAATAAAACTTTTGACTGTCCACATAGTGATGGATTTCCGCAAAGTAACGCCTGACTCCATTAATAACTTTAAAACCTTAATAATATCATAACGTATAATGCAATATAAACAATATAAAGAGAAAATAATTTTAATCTAACAAGTGTTTTAAAATAGTTCCTGCTTAGCATATGTCAGCCGCTCCATTGGACCACCCGGCGCTTGTTTTAAGCAAGAACCAACGCAGTCAGATCGCGGACCACAGTGATGACATTGACACGTACATCATCTATATATATATATATATATATATATATATATATATATATATATATATATATATATATATATATATATATATGTATATATATATATATATATATATATATATATATATACTCATATACACACATAAATACAATAAAATTAAAAACAACTAAATCATGTTATAAATTCACCGCAACGCAACCGAAGTGGATCTTGGCCTCCGAAACGAGTCTTCCTTTAGAGTACAAAACAGAAACAGCACAAAACAGGGAACTTTCTCTGTGTTTTGTGCTATTTCTTGTCAATTGCTGACTTGAAGTTAGTAGGGACTCCAGCGACATCTGGGTCCTCCAACTGGCCTTCGAGCACTTGATCGTGAGAAATCAGATCTTTCCCTATTCGCTCAAGGTGGCCGAGCCAACAACGTCGATGCGCCTTGATTTCCCTCATAATATTTGCCTGGTCGTAGAAAACGTCGAAAAAAATAAATAAAATACAATTTTGTGTTTAATGTCATTATGTCTTCGACATAGCAAATACGTTTTGGCTGTCAGACTACGTCGTAATCAGGTTTCTCTCAACGAAGAGGAGACGACGAAAGAAAATGATTTACATACATAATTAAAATTAATTACAAGGCGAAGAAAAAATATTGTGTAACGTAAAGCGGACATGTAGATAGATAGTAGGTAGATCGGCCTCCGAAAGTGGCACCTGAGACCCATGAGAGGGAAAGAGAACATCACGCTGGTGTTCTCTTTCCCTCTCAAAATGTCAGATTCTTTTCTGTTTAGAAGAATCTCATTGCGGAACTGTAACAGAAATTTATTTATTCATATTAACAGATTGATATTTTAGAATATTTACTACTTATCTCGCCAGCGAAACGACCCAAAGTGAGTATTGGACTCCAATACGAGAACTCGCCACTAGACAGCCACCGACTCGACAGCCTCTGGCTAATTGCTTGCTTGAAGCTCGCTCATGTCAGCGACACTGTGTTACATCGGTACTGTGAGGGGGTCAACCGTACTAGTACGGAGACTCAGGATCTTTATGGGGCGTCTTCTTCAAATAAAACCCTTCCAAATGATTTTTAATAATATAATAATAATAATAATCCAAATGAGTCTCCAATCACTTATACATTTATATCACACACTTTTACATATTATTTATTTATAAAGGCGATATGTTTTATATCTTATATGTTATACGATCAAATCATAATTATAACAGTAACATAAAAAAACAGTATTTCCTTTATTATTATGATATTTCCACTTATGCCCTTTTGACCGCACGATCCTCTCTCATCCTCTCCTCATCTCTCACCTGGTGACCGAGCTAACGGAATCTATGTGCCTTTGTTTTCCTAATTTTATTGGACAGTCCTACAAGATGTCGAAATCGATTTCGGCATTCTGTAGGACCCTCCATCTTCCATCCGTTCTCTGTTTTGGGCTGAGGATCGTTCCCATGACTTTCTTTTTGGTAACCAGTAGCTTGTTCTTCTCCGTGAGCGTCAGCGTCCAGTCTCACAGTCGTATCATTGAATATTCATTTGTGTAGCAAATCGGAAGACTGTATTTTAGAAAAGTATTTTAAGAAAGCTCGACCTGAAGTCGTGAAAGAATAAAAGCGAACATAAGAAATGTCTGTTAAAGAACTTACTTAAAAGAAATAATGAAGGAATAGTGTTATTAAAAGAAAAAAAAGCTTCTCCCTTCTTTGAGCGAAGTTTTACTACGGATTCGTTCCTTATATAAAGTTTCTTCTAATAAATTAGTTGATTCCCTTTGCGCTTTTAAATCATGGCCTACTTTGTGAAGTTTATTTTGTGTTATTGTATTTAGTACTTGATAGTATTAACTTGTTAATTTTAGATAATGGGTTGACATTTTTAACCTCACAGGCACTTCTTTTGCGGGCGTCTGAGAGAACGTTGTTTAAACACACATTACCACTTTTCCATCTTGTAAACGACACGTGTTTCGTCCGAACACGAGGCATTTTCAGGTATCTACTCAGGTACGCACTCTATGGAAGCCACTTTCACTTTTCGGTTTGAGTTCCAAATAAATCCACTTCATCCAGCAAAAAAACACACATTATTAATTTTCTATTATTGTTTTGCTTGTCGCGGATCTTAGCTAAGTAAAACTTTTGACTATCCACATACTTTCATTATTTATTTTTGTATGGACATAAATAATATTAATAACCATTAAATTTCGACACCATAAAATTACATATATAGGTAACAATATATAGAGAGATAATACATATATTGTGGGCTAGTGCGTGAACTAGAGGTGAGCCTGTATTTCAGGTCAATATAATATCTATGGGTTAATATCTATCGAAATAAATATAAAACCTTATACATTATATATTAAAATGTGTGTGTGTGCGTGGTATGTGTGTGCATGGTTAAATTTATTTGTTCGTAATGTGCAATCAATTGTTATTAAATATATATTTTAAAAAATTACAATTTACACTTCTGGTCGTAGGAGATTTTCAGTACGGTCAGGTCATAGTTTGGACCTTACAATCTGCTTGCTACTGCTTTTTTAATGTATAGTCAATTTTTTAATGCTTCCTAGGTTTTTGTTGAATAACTTATGTAAGTGAGGGCCCAAGAAACAACTGGCGCCGCGCAAATTCAGTTCTAACAAGAGTAGCTAGAATACTCTGCATTCTTTTGCTATTATGATTATTTATGATTATAGTGCTCAGGATTAACAATTATGCTCATCATACCAAATTAAAAAAAAAACAGTGAAGCCAGACTGGGCAATATTAGACATTATGTAAAAACTTACATGCTAGATTTAATACGTGGCGTGAATTGTACCACGCTATCGTAGTAAATTGAACTAACTAACTAACTAAAACTAACTAACTTTGTTGGCGCAGCGACCTAAAATGGATCTTGGCCTCCGAACAGATCTTACGCTACCGTATCCTATCCTGTGCTACCTTTAAGGTTGCGCAAGTCATCCTCCACCATGTCTCTCTAGCGGTACCTGGGGCTTCCTACAGGACGTCGTCTAGTTGGGCGACCCACATATGCTCGCTGGACTGCGCGATCCTTCCCCATCCTCTCAACGTGGCCCAGCCAACGAAGTCGGCGAGCCTTAGTCTCTCATATTACATTGGGTTGGGCCACCAGATGTTCGATTTCGGCATTTTTTCGATTTCGCCAACTGCCATCATCTCTTTTGGTTGGGCCAAGGATTTTTAGGAGGACTTTTCGTTCTGCGATTAGAAGTTTCTGCTCATCCTCTAGCGTTAGTGTCCAAGCCTCACAGTCAAACGTTAGAATAGGCCGAATTATCGTATTATAGATTCGGAGTTTCGTCTTAGTTAGTTTGTAGTGAGTTGAATGAAAAAAAAAATGAGAAAGATTTGAAACATAATATATAAGATTTGAAACATAATAAATAAATAGGAGGTATATAAAACCGTTTAAAAAATACATTTATAAAGAGTTCATCTGCTTGGTCAAGTTTGCCTAGTGTAATATTCCATAGAGTTAGCAACGGGTTCTGAATCATTCATGCATTATTAGTAACACAGGCACGGCTATCATATCTTTTGTCTTTGTTTTTTGTGTGCGCATAAAAGAGATGGAGGGAGTTATGAATTCCAAAGCATGTTTAACTACGAAAAAAATATAAGTTGATATCTCTTGTAAATACATCACGATCTAAAGCGAATTATTTTCATATTCTCGTAAGGTTTGCTTTGCAATATTGGATGAAATATAAATATACATAGAGCTTTGTTTAACATTACCTACTGTAGAAGGTTATTATTTAATTAGAAATATTCATACATACATATATTATATATCACAAACATATCATCACGACTGTTTCCCGTAGTGGTAAGCAGATACCACAGATCTCCATCTGCTACGATCTCGGCACTCTTTGCTTCCTCTACACTCATCATTCTCGTCATGCAAGCTACTTACTGTACTACTGTACTACGTACTTTTGACCTGGCCTTTCTTAAAAACTTCAGTGCGTGAAAGAGACGTTTAAAAGTTTAATACGGAAGAAAATAGAAGAAGAGAAGTAAAATGAAGACAAGTGAAACTAGTGGCTGATTTCATTTATCCGATCGCCGAACCCCAGCTCGTAACAATATCAATATTGTTGCAACCCTAAACGGGTTTTTCTCATGGGCATGCCCATGAGAAAAACCCTACAAGGTGGAGTATAATGCTTATGGGCACGTTAAAAATATTATTTTCTCATAACTCTTAACGATTTTAACGTATAACGTACTCAAACGCTTAGCTAATTAAGCGTTTGAGTTGTAATGCCATTTCGTTTGTAATGTTTTAAAACAACTGCGTATCGTGTTACTTTGTTTGGCTACAGGCTTCGGCGATGGTTTTGTTGTGTTAAAGGTTTTTGTAATTCCACCGCACAAACCCTGCGAGCCTTTGATCTACACAAAACATTTACGCGAAACAATTACAATTGTAATGTAAACGTTGTGTTTTTTGTAATATTATTGTATACCTTGGACCGATTGGCTCAGTGGCTGGGCCCTCCACCTACGTAGTCAATGGTCGCGGGTTCGATTCCCGCATCGGAATAATCGGGATTTATAAATATTTATTCCGAGTCTGGTAATCCTCCCAAATCCGCTTTTCCGTTCCTGCCCTTTCCTTTCTTCTCTTTCCTTCCCCTTCCTCTCCGCCAATCCACGGTCTGCTGTGCCAAAGGATGCGTGGCTAAGGGCGAGCTTAGTTGCAAGCGTGCCGACCGTCCCGGGATCAGGCTCCCCTGGGTACTATGGTGCCTTACCTCAGTATGCAGGGCTCTGCTGTGGCTGACCTCCATCCTCCCTTGCGGCTTATGGGATTCGCTTACACGAATTAATATACCTAATTTGATGAAAAATGACAGCGACGTGGTTCGCCACCCGTCACGTCCTGATTCTCACGAGGGCGAGAAGCGACCAATGTAGAGCCGTTTCGCTGCGATGAATGGTAGCGGATGGAGCTCTGTGGTCTCTGCCAACCCCTGCGGGGGATAGGCGTGAATATATAAAAAAAATTATCGTATACCTCACGGTAACCAAGATATTGGCTTATTTGATTCTGTCCTCAATTCAAGTTCTATGAAACACAGTCGATATGTATTACAACCTCAATGACGGTATCAATCAATTATAAATATTTTCACAGTCCATTTATGTCCCAGTGCTGGGCACAGTTTTCTCTATTTTGAAGGAATGGATATTGAGTTATCGCGTCAAGTATATATACGTAATGAACTGTTTTTGTGAGGATGTAGTACTCTACTGGTCGAGCCAGCTTAATCATGCTATCATAGCTCTACCACTATTAAAGAAGCAGTTTTAAAAAAAGGTTTTTATCTTAGCACAAGTCATTCGATTCGAACTATAAACGAAGATGATTTCAGGTGAACCGCTATGTTTTTCTATGGCATCCATAAAAGGAAATATAAATAAGATTCTAATTTCAGTATTACAGAATTAGATATTTGTCTTCTCTTCTTTAGAAACATTGATTGATGGACGCATTAAAAATACACATTCCTTATTAATGTTTTTTGTTTCAGGTACATATATACATGAAACATAACGATATTTATGAGTGATTCACATCTCACGCGATAACAAATGGTAAATATAAATGTTTAAATTTTTTAAAATACGAATCATTTTTTATGGGATAGGAAGTCAAACGAGCAGGCTGACACGCCTGCTCGTTAATCGCGCCTTAATAAATAACACACGCCACCCATAGACATCTAAAATACAATAGGCATTGCAGAAGCGAATCTGTAATGGTGAGAGCCTATTAGATCGTAAAAGATCGCGACGAATTGACATTCAAAGTGCAATAGGCATTGCAAAAGCGACTCTGAAGTGGTGAGAGCCCATTATATCGCAAAAGATCGCGACGAATTTCATCCCTACTATCTGGATGAGTAGCGATCTGGTATGATGTATATCTAAAACTTTATTCCACGCACCACTTATCTATGGACTCAGTTACCTTAGGCTATATTTCAGAACCGATACGATATTGAATCCTTCATAAAACAAGCCTACTTACTCATACAATAAAGGCCGGTAACGTATTTGTGATTTCTATGATTTTGCAGGTGTCTATGGGCGCCGTGGATTAGCTCCTTATCCCATACTCATTTGGCTCTCTATCCCATAAAAAATCCAGTGGTTAATCTTAATACAGCTGCCAAAACACCCTACAGATCATAAAGTCAGCGGAGTATGTAAGTACAATAGAATAGAAATGACGTCGTTAGTTGAAGGAAACGGACTGAGGTGATTATATCTTAACACAATATTCCTCAACGCATTGCAGGTAGCACAATCGTATTTTACACAAATGAAAAATATGCAACCGTGTCTTGGCACAGAGCCAAAAAGGAAAGCCTGTCAGTGTCAGATGAAAATCAACACTATGTCTTACGTAATACAGTCGTAGGTCTCGCCCGTGAATTCAACGATGGCTAGTAAATAGAATTTTCTCCTGGACGAAGCCCGACGACATTGCTGTCCGGGGTTCCTTTGTAAGCCTCTATATTTGGATTGAAGATGTTATTTGCTATTTTTCCATTCCTCCTATTAGTTCACACTCTCCCTATATATGTATTTATTTATATATCTACATATCAAACTTTCAATAGGTAATAAAATACTTTATTATTCATCCATTGAAGTTTAAAAACGTTTTTTTTCAAACTTGTATGTGATGACACTTCATGTTAATACAGTTTTTACAAATATTAATTCATTAAAAAATATAATTAATCAATTTGTTTTCTAACTTTCTTAGTGATAGAGCAACGCTGCAGACGAATACTTTGTTAAGAATGGCATATTATTTGTCTGTAGCATGAATGGGCCGGCTCGCCCGAGGAAGTACTACACTCCCGTAGAACCCGTCGTCTGAGAGGGTAGCTTAGCTACCGCGCTTCGTACGGTCCGAATAGTTTCGCTTGTTTTTTAAAATAATTAAACAATTAAAAAGACAACGATTCGTATAGTGTATAAATCTAAAATCGGTCATTTTCTACTTACACATACATATATATATATATATATATATATATATATATATATATATATATATATATATATATATATATATATATATATATATATATATATATATATATATATATATATATATATATATATATATATATATATATATATATATATATATATATATATATGTATATATATATATATATATTGTCGATCTAATTTTCAGTATTTATAACTCTAAAAAAAATTTCATCTTACTTCTTAGTATTGATGCTATCTTACGGATAAACTAAACACGCATCCGATACAATAATTCGTATTTACCACAAAAATCGACTCTTTTATACCTAAAGTAAGAATAGTTTTGTAAAAAAACTCACAAAGTATGCAAGAAAATCAGTTTTTTGTTGTTCTCTTATTGTAACACCAACCTGGGTTTTGCATAAAAAAATAAAAAGAATTAAGTAGGTTAGCCACAAATTTGTAGGTCGTGGGTAAACGGCCGATCTAATTTTGCCACGTAAGCGGACCAACACTTCCCTGAGCTAGCTTGCGCTCAAAGAAGAAAACCGCAGGTAGAACCCTGCAAGTTGACAGCGGTATGCCCTCAGCGATTGTAAAGGATGCGCTGAGACTCCTAATTGTCGATCCCCGAGCTAGCTTGCACTCAAAGAAGAAAACCGCAGGTAGAACCCTGCCGTTACATTTGCACTGCAGGTAACATACTGGCGGAGGGCAGGTAGCACCCTGGATCGCAAGTGACACCTTCCGTTACATTGTGTATCGCAGTAGAATCAACACCGCAGGCGGAATCAACCCCGCAGATAAAAGCTGGGAGGTAAAACCCTTCGGTTACATTTGCACCGCAGGTAACATGTGCAGGTAGAACCCCACAGGTAAAAGTTGGCAGGTAGAACTCCTAAAACGGGGTTTGATTCTTGCACTTGTTTTTAAAATAAATACTGAGCGAGGGCGCTCTTAAGAGACGTGACGGTTCCCGTTGATATTTCCATAACGGACGAACCATCACTGAGGTGGTGTCGATCCTCGGCACCCGTCAGTAACTGCCATAAAAAAACCCGAGCAGTACACGAATAAGATCGAAATAGCACGAAGGCGCGAGCGCCGCACCTACACCTACTTGAGTTTACAAATTCCATCAATCTGTCACCGCGTTGCTTTGAACACTTAACGTATGACAAGCAAAAACATTCGATGGCAGATCGTGTTTATGTTATAATAAATCATTATTTATTATATTAGAATAAGTATTTAAATTTGAATAATGTTTAGTGTACTAATACTAATATTTTAACTTATTTTTAAACTAACTAAAATTACATAATTAAAACATGTAACCTTCCGTTACATTATATGTACTTACGAGTTTGGATATCTCAAAAAGTTTCTTACACTTTCATTTTCACAGATCTTACAAGTTAGAATATAAAAGTAATATCAGAATATGTAACATACTGATAGTAAAATTGACTATATGCAAAATAACAGGCATATTTCAAAAACATTACAATCATAGTAAATTTAAAAATATTAATTTAGAGTATACTTTCAGAATATAATTACTTATTCCATGATGCTAATATTGTGAAACTTGCTTCAAAGACAAAGCGTGACACGAGAAAAACAGCAAAGTAAATAACGAAACGAATCTCCATTTACAAAGAAGACTAAAAGGTACGACTCGATTTAAAATCGCTTCCTACCTACAGTCGTTGTGTCGCCATTTTTACTTTGCTTTTCTTTTGGTTTACTTTTAAGGTGTCTTTCTTTGTTTATCAAAAATGTAATAAGAGGAAAATAAAGCCAATACACATATATGTAGGGATCTAAAAACTTTTTTATTTCATATTTTTATTCTTTATAACAAAATCTTTATACAATCAGCAAAACGACTATCTTCCTCAATCTCCATCATATTTATAAAATCAATTAACATTTTGTTTACGGGACGTAAACAAAATAGCGCTCGCGATACCAGGGCGTCTAGGTCTTTGTGACTTGCGTGCATACTATAAATATAATATTATATGTTTAAAAAAAATACAAATATCTAATTTTAAGTAGGTATGCAAACAGGAACTTGATCTTTTGGTTGTATCTTATGGTGAATTTATTACACGATTTAGTTGTTTTTAATTTTATCGTATCGTATATGTATTTTTGTGTATGTGTATATGAGTATGAGTAGTAGTATATATATATATAAATATGGATGTATGTGTTGTATGTCTGTGTGTGTTCGTATCAATGTTGTCACTGTGGTCCGCGATCTGACCACGTTGGTTTTTGTTGAAAATCCGCGCCGGGCGCTCCAATAGAACGCCTGGTATATGCTGAGCATGAACCATTTTATGGCACTTGTCAGACTAAAATTATTTTATTTTTGTTTTGTTTATTTGTATATTACAATATTATTAGGGTTTTAATTAAAGCTATTGAAAAAATAAAGGTGTCATGAATTAAGGTTTTTCTATTTTATATTTCTATAAACCCCTTTGGCACTTCACTTCATACTTGATTCTGAACACGTAATATTGCCAGTGTTGGTAACTAAACAAATCTATAATTCAATATACGTTGATATGTATACGTCTTTAAAGACGATGATACGTATATTTTTTAAGTCCGAGAACTCGAAATGACACCGATGTCAATTTTTTTTTAAATTTTCGGATAAAAAATATACTGCGTCAATGGTGCGTCAACGAGACCCACAGCTCTTCGTCCAATAGAAAATTTAGTACAGCGTTGAATCTGACTGTTTTTCAGTGATCAGATACAATTTTTTTTGAAATCTCAAGTTTTTTTCTGATCTAAAGTAAAGTAAATTTTTAATTTGCCGTTCACTATGGTTTGGATTTTCCGTGTCGATATGTGGAAGGAATGATAAAGTAACAAAGAAATTATGAATAACAGCCAAATTTCGCCCACTATTCCATATAAATTCTGTACGTTCTTTCTTACTAAGTTTTTTCTTACTTTATTTGCCTGTCCTTGAAGTCCGCGACCGCAATGCGGTCAAATATTAATATTTTACTTCCAATTCTGACATATGGTCGGCAACCCAAAAGGATAAAGCTTTGGTAATCTTTTGTATTCTATATTTTCAGTATCCAGTCAAATATTCAAATTGGTTGAAGTTCAATATTCTAAAAACGTTATTGTATTTCTTATTATGTCATCTACTTAAATATATTATCTACTTAGGTTTTAATTTTAGCATTAAGTTTCTGCAAAAAAGATGTGTTACAAATTAACGTTTCTATATCTATATGGACAGTCAAAAGTTTTACTTAGCTAAGATCCGCGACAAGCAAAACAATAACAGAAAACTAATAATGTGTGTTTTTCCGTTGGGTTAAGTGGATTTATTTGGAACTTAAACCAAAAACTTACCGAAAATCGGCCATCAATTCTCCACCCACCAACCACTATACACAACACCAAACACACATTATCACTTTTCCATCTTGTAAACGACATGTGTTTCGCCCCAACACGAGGCATCTTCAGGTATAGTAGACTCTACGGAAGACAACCGAAAAGTAAATAAACCCACTTAACCCAACGGAAAAACACACATTATTAGTTTTCTGTTATTGTTTTGCTTGTCGCGGATCTTACCTAAGTAAAACTTTTGACTGTCCATATAGTGATGGATTTCCGCAAAGTAACGCCTGACTCCATTAATAAGTTTCTATATCTATTCTATTTCTATTTTTGTTTGTATTTCTATTCCTATTCTACCAAAAAAACTATCTTGATTGTAGCATTGTATGTATTTGTGTATGTTGTTTAGAGGTATACTACAATATAATTGTATTTATGTAGTACTGTGGAAGTGAAGTAAAGCGTACTCCTTTCGATTCCATTCAAATAAAATTTCCGTCCTTGCTTCCATTGTTTCAGATAAGGTCACATGGGAAAAATATTTAAGTTTGAAGCTTTGCCTTGTATTCATTTCAATGTATGAATAATTCTTGTTGTAATTTTGTCGAAACATTGAATACAGCGATGATTCGGATTGTTTATTCAATAACTTTTAAAGTAAAGTAATGTATTGTAGTTTACAATGAATAATAATTGCCCGTTTAAATGCTCGAAGTTATTAGATTTAATTAGGTCTAGATTATAGACTAGAAGTTAGATTTACATTTGGACGACATTTTAATGACCGTCGATGATAGCGCGTGACTTGTGACAATTTATACTACATATTTATGTCATAAATAGGTTTGAGTTTTGTAATGCGTCTGCGTGTTTGGATAATCGAAATATTGGAAAACGTTTTCAAGTAATGAAATTCAATTTGCCACTCATTTTAACCTGTTATTATTTATGTATTTAAATATTTCGGTTGTTTGATACCGTTTCAATGGTTATTTAAGTTATTTTTCATTTGTATTGCACTTTTTAGGCTTGATATTTATGAGATAGGAGAAAAAACATGCAAGCGCATCGCCTTATGAAAAGCAATCAACGCCGCCTATATACATCTACAATATTATAAGCCTTGCAAAAGCGTTGCTGACCTCTGAAATATGTGAAGGCTTATTTTAAAGGTTCCATTGTCGTATTGATTTGGGAATACCGGCAAAACTAGATAAAGAATTCAAGTCATATTATGAGACATGACAGGTACAAGTTGCTGTAACTATTTTTTATTTTTTTGTTAAGGGAATAGGTGGGCAAACGAGCAAGCGTGTCGCCTGATGGAAAGCAATCAACGCCGCCTATGGACAACCGCGACACCGCAGTAGTCGCGGACGCGTTGCCGGCCTTTTAGGTATGTGTAGGTTTGTTTTTATATAACTAATCTTGACTGGGAAAGTCGCGAGCAAATGACAAGTTGGTCGGAGAAGGAAGTCTAGGCTACGTGTTCCAGAGCTGCTGCACCTCGCGAAGGAAGAGGAGAGTTGTCTTGAATTGGCTGCCTACTTTCGCAAGTCGGAAAGGCACTTTCAGAAGAAGATAAAATATATTATAAAATCAGATTTAATAAAATAAAATCTTTTTACATCTTTCTTCTTCTTTATATTTATAATCTTTATAAAGCTATTTATTTTTGATACAATAAAAAGATATAAGAGATACAATATATTTTTTTTAACAGCCCATATATCCCAGTCGTAGTGAGCATAGGCGTCTCCGTTTCGGGCGGGGTTACCAGACTCTGAATAAATATTTGTAAATCGATACATATATTTATTCCGATGCGGGGATCTAACTCGCGACCATTGACTTGGCGGAGGGCCCCACCACTGAGCCAATTGGTCGTCAAGAGATACAATATAAAACAGAAAAATTAATAACATTATGTCAACAATATATTCTTTAGATGTAAGTCAAGAAGTTTCCGGTTCAAAGCGGAAATAGTTGCGGCTATTTCCTGTAAAAAACACCGATTGTGTGCCGAGGCACGTGCAGCGTATTACCTCCCAGCGGTATTATGGCGACACATTCCGGCGTCCTTGGCGTATGACCTCGATTTTATGTGCGCCCGCATTATTCCCTCGGCATGGGTTGTTTAATTAGTTGATGTGTTGCCCACTTTATTTCTTTTTATTTCACCAGACTTGTAGTGATATTTTTTATTGTAATAACCCAATAGTTTAACACAGTAAAACCAGTTATCTCTAGCCGTACTTCCGAATCGATACGATAATGGAATCTTTTAAAAACGAGTCGACACATTTCTAAAAGACCGGCAACGCTTGCGCAATGCCTATGGCGCTGCGGACATTTATGGGCGTTGATTGCTTTTCGTCAGTCTTTGATTCTCAAGCCTTTAATATTTAAAGCAAGGTTTGCTAAGCTTTTCTTATGTTAGGCGAAGTACGTTTTAAGTAAGCCAAGCCTCCAGACATCTAAACCTCGAGATGATGCACCATATATACCCCCAATGTAGGGATGAGTCAGAGAGCGGCTTCTTCACTCCAATTTTTAGATCTAACAGAGATTGGAGACAGCGCCATCGGAACTGCGCTAGCGTATATAAGATTATGAAAAAAGAGATGCGTCATAAGGCGCTTGGTCATCTACCAATGCAGAGTCTCGCGCGCAGAGTCGTGTAGAGGGGAGCGTAGCTACAATCAAGACGACGCGACGGCTCGTACTACCGTATGCTCACGGCTACGTATAAGGGATCCTGTATAGGGTCGAGTGAAGGGAAGCGTAGCCTGAATAGAGACGACGTCTCGGTCAACGATTTGACTCCCATATCCCGCGATAAGATATTGCACATAAAATCACGTTCTATATATATTTTTTTATTTATATATTCGTTTCTTTATAACATTTAATATTTATTTGCTACCGCTAAATTAAGTTAATTTTTTTGTATACTGTATTCTCTCTCTCTCTTTCTCTGATAGATCCTCCATGTCTGAAGATCGCGATTATAAGATTTTATCAAGTGGTTCGTTAGGCTCTTTTATTTCATGATAAACTCGCTGTTTTCTTCGTGAATTTCATGGTGATTTTCTTGGAAATTCAGTGCAGTGGTTTCCCGTTGGTTTCTGCACCAGATTTTTTTTTAACTATCTTAGTGTATTGTAATAAGGTATGAGTGTGTTTAATTACTAGTATTATCACTAAAACCAACCCATGTTTACAATTAAGCAGGTTATATGTTAGTCATTCGTTTGAAAGCGTTTCATGAATGGCCGGGTGTTAATTCACGCCGGCTCATTAGCGAGGCACCGGGTTGTATGCAGCTTTTTGCCCTAACTCATTTGCGAATATGCCAGAGCGGATTGCATACATATATAATACTTCAGAATACTTCTGGTCAATTTTAACGAACGCGTTGAAGTAATATGTTTTAATTTCACGTAATGGTTCGGTTGTTTTCGTTTTATGTTGCAGAATTTGAACTATACTCAAAAGCGATCATATAAGAATTGTTTTTTATATAATTACTAACACTAGTCTGAAATAAAGTTTTTCTTTTTCTAATACAGATTTTTCTTCTCTCCATTTAACGACAACTCTCTATAACGTCAAAATATGCACAGTCCCATGAGGGTCGTTATATAGAGTTTGCACTGTATATATTATATATATATATATATATATATATATATATATATATATATATATATATATATATATATATATATATATATATATATATATATATATATATATATATATATATATATATATATATATATATATACACGCCTATCCCCCGCAGGGGTTGGCAAAGACCACAGAGCTCCATCCGCTACCATTCATCGCAGCGAAACGGCTCTCGATTGGTCGCTTCTCGCCCTCGTGAAATTCAGGACGTGACGGGTGGCGAACCACGTCGCCGTCATTTTTCAACAAATTAGGTATATTAAATTTGTCTTAGTGAATCCCACGAGCCGCAAGGGAGGATGGAGTTCAGCCCCAGCAGAGCCCTGCATGCTGAGGTAAGGCACCATAGTACCCGGGGGAGCCCGATCCCAGGACGGTTCGGCACGCTTGCGACTAAGCTCGCCTTTAGCCATACATCCTTTGGCACGGCAGACCGTGGATTGGCGGAGAGGAAGGGAAAGGATAGAGAAGAAAGGAAAGGGCAGGAACGGAAATGCGGATTAGGGAGTTACCAGACTCAGAATATATATTTATAAATCCATATATATATGTATTCCGATGCGGGAATCGAACCCGCGATTATGTGTGTATGTGTGTGTGTTTTTGGAAACATTTGCAAGTGTGACGTAGATCAATAATTGTTAAAAATAAGATATATTATTGATTAATAAAATGTATTTATTAATTAATGATGATTTTGGACTTCCAAAATGATTTTTTTAAAAAGCGCTGGCTGACAAATAGAATTGATATATTAATGGTGTCAGGCGTTACATTGCGGAAATCCATCACCTTCCATTTGTCTTCCTCTATAGATATGTATATATAGATCTTCAGTAAGTCACATTTATTATGATTTCTCATTACTTGCAGTCTCAGAAATAGCTTTAAATTATTAACTATCATTTACGAGCAAAACTGAAGTCTAAATTAGATAAAGCTTAAAATTATTTACTTGGAGATTCCAAGTTACTTTAAAACGTGACGGTGGAACGAAAATTATAATTTGAATCTGAAACTGTTTTAATATTAATATTTATTCCAGCTTAATTTTACTTTAAGCTGGAATAAATATTAATCAAGTCCTCTCAAGTTTGGTAAGGAATATTAATCAAAGAGATAAGTATGGTAAATAAATATTTTATAGTCAAAACATTTTCGAAATAATATAATAAATACTACCCACAGTAGTCTATGTGAATTTGAATTAATTGCTAAAAATTTGAACACTCATCTTAGGTTCCAAGTCCAAGTTAGGTTTAGGTAAGTGGGTTAAATTCAAAAATCAAAAAGCAGCTTTAAAATTTTCCTTTCCTCAGATTTCTAAATCCTACGTTCGCTTGGTTTATTCCGGAATTTATAACCCTAATAATGATATCATTTTTATGTTTGTTTTTATATTAGAGATATTATAATTGTATATGAAAGCGCAGGAAGGCCTTCCATTATTCATCTTGAGATTCGTGGACGTGGCGATGGAAATCGAACTCAATGATACACACTTTGTAGACAATGGATTATAATTTTCTTTAGCACATTTAACTTTGGATATGAATTACTTTAGATATGAATCAATTTAGTCATAAATCACTTTAGTCATAAATCACTTTATTCATTAATCACTTTAGTCACAAATCAGTTATACAATTAAATTTAACAGTTAGCGATTCATCGCAGAAACGGTGAGCTGGCGGCACCTCAATTCAAACTGTCCGAATATGGTCATCCATTTCCATACGATGCTCCGAGGGACGAACAAAGTTTCTTTGTTGTTGGTAATGATAACGCACGCTTTGCCGTTGACTAAAATGACTCATACTTTGTCGTTGACATGGACAACTCACTCTTGTTGTTGTAAATCTTAATTATGTACCGAAGCGCCATCATATATGTAAATAAAGGAAAAACGTGAATGAAACACTGTATATATTTACATTAGGAGTTTAATTGAAATATCAGTAAACATTTGTATGTATATAAAAAGGACAAACATCCAGATTAACAATAAATGACTGTAGGCCATACAAACATTTATCTAGATGCGGGATTTAAACCTGATACCTTCTGTCCGGATAGCGAATATTTTGCCACTGCGCTATTTACATCTTCTATATATATATATATATATATATATATATATATATATATATATATATATATATAAATGGAGGTTTATTTTGTTAGTCTTGCTAAAACTCGAAAACGGCTCGACCGATTTGAATATTTTTTTAATTTGTTCGCTCTAATACAGGGAAGGTTTAAGAATAAAAAAAATAGAAATTGAAAAATTAAATTTTCTTCTTCCATTTACTTCCAATTATTTTTAATAGATGGCGTTCGTGATGATTATCGTCTAACAGCCGTGTTGTTATACAAAACTGTCGTTTCTTTGGTACGATATTGTAAAGTATTGCATACCTAAGTACTAACATACCAGGAGAATATAAATACAGGGGAGCGTAAATTGTAGGTGAAACGAATTTCACCGGGCCATCTGGTCTTATATATTTGAAATGCATGTTTTAAATAAGATTGAAGACATACAGATAACAATACCTTAATCAATGTTTTTGATACTGCAACCCTAGATATCGAATGGTTATTCCCCAGTGGTTTGCAAATTCTCTCTAAAAGGATTACAAATGTATAGATAAGAAAATTTCGGAACATTATGTTTGGTTATCTGTGCGCTCGAAGGACCAACGGGATGGAATAAAATATATTTGAGTTTTCGTGCATTTTTTATATTTTACTTTATTAACATATTGTTTGAGGACGAAATGTTTTTTTAAGTCATGATAATCATTAATATTAATACAGCTATCAATGCCAATTGATAGTTATTAGCTATTTATTTTATGGGATAGGAAGGCAAACGAGCAGGCGTGTCACCTGATGGAAAGCAATCAACGCCGCCCATGGATATCAGCAGCGCTACAGGTGGCACAGAAGCGTTGGCGACCATTGAGGAAAGTCTCGTTATGAGGGAAGAGGGGGGGGGGGTGTTGGGCCTCCGGAACTTAACCGCGTACCGGATGAAGCGCGGTAGCTAACCTACCACTCAGGCGGTAGTTTTCTGCGGGAGTGTTGTACTTCCCCGAGTGAGCCAGACCATTCAGACTACAGAGAAATATTATGCCATTGCTGACAAATTATTCGTATACAGCGTGGCTCTACCGCAAGTAAAAAGCTTCCATCCAAATTGAGGGAAGTTGCCTATATCCCCAAGGACATTGGAACCTTCAGAAAACAAGCCTATTCTTGTCCGGTTATTCGAGTCCAGCAAAGCATTCTAGGGTCTTGCTAAAGCATCTATGGGCTGCGTTGATTGTTTTGCATCAGTTGACACGCTTGCCTATCCCTCCAAAAAAATTGGGTTAGCGGACAAATTGGGGATCATGGATTAATTTTTATTCTCAGAAAGGTGTCGCTGCTCATGTTATGATATTTGGTCTCATGGTCAGCTTGCACGAAAACTAAAGAATAAATAGTATAGCGCTATTCTATACTAGGAACGACGCAAAACGATGGAATGTCAGCATGGGAAGATTTCATAAAAAAATATATTAAACATTATTATCGTTTATGGATATTCGTAACACTAATTCAGATGATTTGCTTGCCTTGGGAAATGTAGAAAAGTGAGAAAGAAGGTAAGTGATGAACGGAGGGCTTCATCTGCCCAATATAAGGATTATAGGCACACCGTCCTTACATAGGAGGCGCCTACTTGGGAGAGATATCGTTCTGAATGACGCAGAAAAAAATATAAGGGGTTATTTCTTTTATATATTCACGCCTATCCTCCGTAAGAGTTGGCAGAGACCACAGATCTTCATCCGCTACCATTCATCGCAGCGAAACGTCCCTCCATTAGTCGTTTTTCGCCCTCGTGAGAATCAGGACGTGACGGGTGGCGAACCACGTCGCCGTCATTTTCAACAAATTTTGTATATTAAATTCGTCTTACTCTCTGCATGCTGAGTTAATAAGCCCGATGACCGACCCGATGATAAGAAGTCTGGGACGGTCAGCACGCTTCCGACTAGGCTCGCCCCCTTTTTTTTTACGTGGGGAAATCCGTTACGGATACCCTGCCGCCCTAGGGGGGACGGCGAGTTATGTCGGACTCCGCGTGCGCGTCTACCGACTAAAACCCCACGACGGCCGCCATCGGCACCAAGGAAGAGTCCCGGGATCTCTTAAAGAACTGCTTCTGCCGGGGCTCCTCCGGCGCCTGGCTCACTAAGCCCGTCTCGAGGGTTGCGTGAGTTTGCTACCCCCGACACCCTCGCGGTGCTTAACGGGTTATTTCTGCCATAGGGAACCACCATCCTCCTTATAGGCTCGCCCCTAGTCACGCATTCATTGGCACGACAGACCGTGGATTGGCGAAGAGGAAGGGAAAGGATAGAGAAGAAAAGATAGGGTAAGAATAGGGAAAGGTTAAATTATGAAATTGCCGTTTTGTACTTAATTTTTTTTTGTACGATAAAATATATTTGTTTGGTCAAAGAATTTACCCTCGTTGTTTATATATTGGATGGTACTAATACCATCCAATTGAAAGATCATTTCAACATATGCGATAGAAGTCTGGTGACTAGAGCTCTATAAACTATGTGAAGGTAGTTTGTACTGATTCCTGAGAAGAAAAATTTCTTCAAAAATTTAATTTTAATTCAAAGTGGCCAGTACACTAAGCCGGCAATTTCATATTAAAAACCCTATTAATATAGAATGTATGAGACGATTATTCGTCCAAAGATGTTGCCCGAATGTCCTTGAAAGGAAACTACCCGCAATGCAGAACGTCATAAATATTTTACTTACGATCCTGACATACGGCTCGCTGTGTGTTTCACCACTTAGCCGTATTAAATGTTCTGCTAGAAACGTTCTTGTTTTATATATCTTGCATTGGAATAAAAACAGAAATACGTTTTTTTTTATGAATTTATAAAAAAATGGATTTATAAATATTTATTCCGAGTCTGGTAACCCCCCCAATCCACATTTCCGTTCCTGCTCTTTCTTTTCTTCTCTACCCTTTCCCTTCCTCTCCGCCAATCGACGGTCTGCCTTGCCAAAGGCGTGCCTAAGGGCGAGCTTAGTCTCAAGCGTGCCGACTGTCCTGGGATTGGGCTCCCCCGGGTACTATGGTGCCTTACTCAGCATGCAGGGCTTTGCTGGGGCTGACCTCCATACTCCCTTGCGGCTCGTGGAATTCACTAAGAAGAATTTAATATACCTAATTTGTTGAAAAATGACGGCGATGTGGTCCGCCACCCGTCACGTCCTGATTCTCATGAGGGCGAGAAGCGACCAGTGGAGAGCCGTTTCGCTGCCATGAAATGGTAGCGGATAGAGCTCTGTGGTCTCTGCCAACGCTTGCGGGGGATAGGCGTATATATATATATATATATATATATATATATATATATATATATATATATATATATATATATATATATATATATATATATATATATATATATATATATATATATATATATATATATATATATATATATATATATATATATATATATATATATATATATATATATATATAAATGCATGTATCGTGACTTTTTAAGTTGACTGAAAAAGTTCATAGGTTTTGTTAAAATAGCCACCGTTTTATCAAGACGTAACGTTACAAGCTGAATAGTTACCTTTCAAAAGATCTGATATCATTGTATTTTACTTGACACTGGCATAATAGTTATCACTAATTGCCATCAAAGAAAAGAAAAGAAAAGTCTCTGTTTCGTATTAAAATGTTTATTTATTTTTTCCTCGTACACAAGCCCTAATCTGTATCTACATCCTGCCTAAGCCTACATCGAAAAACAATTTTCGAAATATATTAATTATTTATTCCGAATTATATTAATTATTATCCGGTTCACATAATGAGATATGACAGGTACAAATTGTTGTAACTGATTTTAAGGGGGGAGAAAGACGGATTAGTCGGAGAAGGAATTATGGAGTGGACCGGGATAGTGAGTGCTCCAGAACTGATTCATCTCGCTAAAGATAGAAAGTTGTGTAGAGCAGCAGTAAATAAGAAAAAGATTTATATATTGTTTTTTAATTTTTTTTTAAACATTTCATTTATCCAAAGTAGATGATACTGAATAGTGTAAATCTATTATTTCGTATTTCTCTTACAGTAGTACTCCAGTTTGTCATAGAGAATGTAGGTCAGAGATATAGGCGAGTCCATATTAGCTTGTTGTAACTTAGTTCAAAACTTTAACTTGTTACGCCTCGGTTGTGCTTGACTAATAGATTACTTGGTTGTAAAAGACGGAATTTCTAGACCACACGGTAAATATATATAATTATAGTTATCCAATTTAATCGAGGTGTAATTATTAGTTTCAGAAGTTTGTTAAATTTGGAAGTTTACCGGCAAAAGTTGAAAAAGAGATGCTTAGATGGTTTGGGCATATAGAGAGAATTAATGAAATACGACTGGCAAAAGAGATTTACGTTGCGGATGTGTATGGAAGGGTCGATAGGGTAAGACCAAGGAAAACGTACCTTAACCAAATTGCCGAGGTTTTTAAGAAAGGCCAGGTTGCGTATCAGAAGCCAAAATACACTTGGGGTCATTGTGCTGGCAAAGTAAGTAATGTGCTGGGTCAACCGAGACCCGGGATTTATCCGGGGCTCTTTCTTCAAATAAAACTCTTCCAATAATATTAATTTATTTTATTACAAATCACTTATACATTATAAAAAACTAACTTTGTTGGCGTAGCGACCCAAAATGGATCTTAGCCTCTGAACAAATCTTACGCCACCGTGCCCTATCCTACGCCATCTCCTGCTAGTTGCAGATTTGAAGGTTGCTCAAGTCATCCTCCACCATGTCTCTCCAGCAGTACCTGTCATACAATTATTCGGCGTATTATTACGTATGGCTGTGAGGCTTGGACACCTTGGACACTAACGCTAAAGGAAGAGAAGAAACTTCTAGTCATAGAACGAAAAGTCCTCTGAAAGATCCTAGGCCCAACCAAATGAGATGAAAGAGAAGAAGAGAAATCGAAAAAATGCCGAACTCGAACGTCTGGTGGCCCAACCCAATGTAATAGGAGGGACTGAGGCTCACTGACTTTGTTGGCTGGGCCACGGTGAGAAAATGGGAGAGGATCGCGCAATGATGAGAGCGTATATGGGTCTTCCTTGTACATTTGATATAAACATAATTAATTAGAAAAAGCAATCTTTTCTTTATTTTTCAAATTTATACTTAAGGATGTTTCAAAAAAATAATATAATATAAAAAGGTTTTATTATATTCAAATAAAAAGTTTTCATATATTAGTGATATATTAATCAATGTATCACTACACTACTTAAGTTTCCGACGAGATAATTCGTATACTCGATTTATTAAGATCTGTACAAGATGGCCACTCATCTAGATGGTGAAGATGACAATAATGAAGCGTATATTCTCCTAAATTTGCAGTCAATTAAGGCCGTTATGGGAAACTCTCGCTATAAACTTTAGTCTCGATAATGGCCCAAAGAACGCAAATAAAAGATGATTTACATATAGATGGTGTTTTAATGGTGGTCGCTCGTGGCGTGACTTCTGGTAGTTGGTGGGTTGTACCGCGGTGTGTTTATATAACTCTGTTTATGGGTTTTCACTTTTTATCACGTGACTACGCCCTCGAATCTTTCCCATGAGGATGTTAATGTTAATTACTCGAAAAAGCGTCTGAATTAAGGAATTTTGTTTATGGGGATATATAATATATATTACTATATAATATATTATTATATTACTTAATAAAAAGAATATAATTAATGTTTTATTTTATTCAGTGAATTGTGTATATATTTTAACATTACCAAAATATTATTATATATTATATATTTCACTGCTGGGTACACACTTCTCATTGCATTGCCAGGAATGGACATTAACCCACCAAGCTTGTATAATGCGGATTGATTAAACACCCAGATTGGGAATAAATATATTACATATACCTTTCTGATAGTGGTAGAGCCACGCTGCAGACGAATACTTTGTCAAGAATGGCATAATATTTGTCTGTAGCATAAATGGGGCGGCTCGTCCGGGGAAGTACCACACTCCTGCAGAAAACCGGCCTCTGAGTGGTAGCTTAGTTACTGCGCTTTAAACGGTGACTGACTGAGTTCCAGAGGCCTAACAAATTCCCATAATGACACTTTCCTTAAAGGTTGACAACGCTTCCGCACTGCTTATGGCGCTGCGGATGTCTATGAGCGGCGTTGATTGCTTTCCATCAGGTGAGACGCCTGCTCGTTTGCCTTCTTATCCCATAAAAAATACATATAGTTTTTATATGTAGTTTTTGGACGACGCCACTATGGAGTTGACAAGCGGTGGTTTCATTCACTGGGCTAACATTATGAAGGTCGTCATAATTATTAGTTTTATTTAATTTAAAATATTTTGTATTCAATTGATTGGTGTCTTAATCAACTGATGATTATATCCTGTGTGTGATGATTGAATGATGATTAAATACTGTGATTTAGAAGGAAAAAACATATTATAGTTTTCCAAAATGGATTACAATACAAACACATTATTCACGTTTTGTAAATGTGTAGCTTTGTTTGTGAGGGAAGATAGAAAACATACATACGTCATATACTCAAAGGTTGCGGTGGCATTCATTCGAGACCTATGCATTATTATGAGACCGGGTCTAGCGAGATTATTCACGTTGGCCCATTAGCACACTTTTGTTCGTATAAAACCAATTCTATTTAACTAATTCGAGGATGAGACGAAATGATTTGCATTCAAAACCGCTGAATACATTCTGCTGTCCTTTATTTTTTTATCAGTCAAATAACTCGAATGAAACCACAATATTGGATTATAAGCGTTTGTTCTAACCTATGTATAGTGAGAAAAGATTCGATTCATTTTTAGTAGCGGGTTATTAGAAAATTATATTTATTAATTTTATTTTATTTATGACAATTTACAGGTGAAGTTGGATGGAGCTTAGTAGGTCTCACTAGGCGGGCACGTGCTGAGATCTTCCGATTCGCTTATTATTGAATTCGAAATACATATATAAATATAGATATATACGACCAATTGGCTCAGTGGCGGGGCCCTCCGGCCGCGGAGTCAATGGTCGCGGTTTCGATCCCCACATCTGAATAAATATATGTATGGATTACAAATATTGTATTTATTCCGAGTCTGGTAACTCCGTCAATTCGCATTGGACAAGCGTGGTGGGTTTCACGTCCGTTTCTCCAGAAATGGAGAGGCCCGTGCTCAGCAGTGGGACATATATATGGGCTGTTAAAAAAAATAATATGTAAATACATAAGGCCCAACATCCTTCTCCATTCCTCTACACCTCCCCCTCCCATTCCCACTCCCATAATGACACTTTCCTTAAAGGTCGGCAACGCTTCCGCACTGCCTATGACGCTGCGGAAGTCTATGGGCGGTGTTGATTGCTTTCCATCAGGTGACACGCCTGCTCGTTTGCCTTCTTATTCCATAAAAAAAATTAATAATTTCATCGATTTCAAAGATGTAATGTCTTAAAATTATTTGTAATAACTTCCTTATTAATGGAGTCAGGCGTTACTTTGCGGAAATCCATCACTATATGGACAGTCAAAAGTTTTACTTAACTAAGGCATCTTCAGGTATAGTAGACTCTACAGAAGACAACCGAAAAGTGCACTTTTCGCTTGTCTTTTGCCTGCCTCGTGTTGGGGCGAAACACGTGTCGTTTACAAGATGGAAAAGTGATAGTGTGTGTTTGGTGTTGTGTATAGTGGTTGGTGGGTGGAGAATTGATGGCCGACTTTCGGTAAGTTTTTGGTTTAAATTCCAAATAAATCCACTTAACCCAACAGAAAAACACACATTATTAATTTTCTGTTATTGTTTTGCTTGTCGCGGATCTTAGCTAAGTAAAACTTTTGACTGTCCATATAACTCCCTTACCTATAAGCTAACAAACAAGATTTATTTCCGTTTCCTCGAAACCACATTTACCTCACGTCTACTCATCCGGTATAATTTGAATCCAATCGTCTTCATCCCTCAAAGCAAATAAACCTTTCCGAATGGACACTCATGACTTATGGTTTTGGTAGGATATTTATGGGCAGGTATATTTTTAGAGAAGAATATATGGGATGTCATGGACTGAGTTTCTTATAAATGACAATTTGCATAGCAGAAGCGTTGAAAGGCCATCTGCCTTTGTTTTTTCAACTTTCCAATGTCGTATCGGTCCTTTTTGGGTTAAAGCTTCCTCCATCTTTAATCATTTCTCTCTCTCTCTCTCTCTCTCTCTCTCTATATATATATATATATATATATATATATATATATATATATATATAGCGACCAATGACGAGCCGTTTCGCTGCGATGAATGGCAGCGGATGGAGCTCTGTGGTTTCTGCCAACCCCTGCGGGGGATAGGCGTGAATATATAAATAAAAAAAAAAAAAAAAGAATATATATATATATATATATATATATATATATATATATATATATATATATATATATATATATATATATATATATATATATACGGTGCGTTCTTCTTCGCACCACCTCTCAACGAAAATAGGTACTTTTAGGGGTATTTCCGATTCGATGACACATTGGAACCTTCAAAAAACAAAAAAAACTAACTAACTTTGTTGGCTCAGCGACCCAAAATGGATCTTGGCCTCCAAACAGATTTACGCCACTTTGCCCTGTCCTGCGCCACCTCCTGCCAGTTACAGACTTGAAGGTTGCGCAAATCATCTTCAATCATGT
Source organism: Baronia brevicornis (assembly GCA_031353405.1). NCBI lineage: Eukaryota > Metazoa > Arthropoda > Insecta > Lepidoptera > Papilionidae > Baronia > Baronia brevicornis. The sequence continues at coordinate 66,580 of JASFAT010000219.1, forward strand.
CTCTCCAGCGGTACCTGGGGCGCCCCACAGGACGTCGTCCAGTTGGGCGGCCCACATACGCTCTCTTGACTGCGCGATCCTCCCCCATCCTCTCCACGTGGCTCAGCCAACGAAGTCGGTGAGCTTTAGTCACTCCTATTACATTAGGTTGGGCCACCAGATGCTCGATTTCGGCATTTTTTCGATATCGCCAACTGCCATCATCACTTTTGGTTAGGCCCAGGATCTTTCGGAAGACTTTTCGTTTTGCAACTAAAAGTTTCTTCTTGTCCTTTAGCGTCAGTGTCCAAGCCTCAAAAACAAGCCTACTCTTATCACAAAGGTCGACAATATATTTACAATGCACAGGATGTTCCAAATGTATATGGGCAGAGATGATTGCTTTCTCGTTCCCCCCCCTATTCCACAAAAGGCTAAGGTTGTAGTTTTTAAATAATTGAACAAAACAATAGTAGTAGTAGTAGTTTAATTGATTAAAAAAAATTGTCTTGTTTTATTTCTGTAATTACATTTTAAGTGATCGTAGAGGCAATTTTTCAAAGCGATGTCTGAACAACAAAACGCTAGCATAACCTTTGATAACAAACATGAGCTGGCGAAATTTTACAGAATAAAAAACATTGGAGCCCCAGTGCTACGCTTTAAGTGGAAAAAAATGTATCGTATATCAAAACTTACGCAGAACAACGCAGCTGCGGTTACAGCATACGGCGCTCTATACAAACTTTTTATAAACGTATGGTACAAAATCATAAGCTAAGCGATTTGCAAAATTATTTTTTTAAACAAGCGTGTTGCCTGAAGGGAGGCAATCACCACCGCGCATAAACATACAAGCACCACCTCCACAGCAATTTTCTCAGTTTCACCGCAAGTTGACTGAGAGAGAATACCCGAAAGCACTAAGGCCCCTTGGTGAACTCAACGTGTCAGAAGATTAGATTAAATAGTACACAGCAGGGATGTGCGTTGCAAAAAAGCGAAAAAGTGAATGACACAAATGTCAAAAAAAAAAACAAATATAACATATTCGGATCACAAAAAGTACCTGCTGCATCTAATGGTCTGAGTCACAGCTATACGACCAATAAAAAATTTTGTACAGTGTTGAAACTGACTGTTTTTAAGTGATCAGATATAATTTCTTCAGAAATTTTAAAAGGTTTTTTTTTGTCCATGGCAGTAGTTTTCATGTGGCAGTTTACTATGATTACACGTTTTCGCGTAGATATATATATATATATATATATATATATATATATATATATATATATATATATATATATATATATATATATATATATATATATATATATATATATATATATATATATATATATATATATATATATATATATATATATATATATAATCTAAAAAAGTAAGTATGATGTTTGTATGCGGGTACAGTATGTAGCCTTTAAATATATTATCTTGGCTTCGGTTATGAGCTCTTCGATTTCAGCATTCTTTAGGACTCTTCATTTCATCTAATCTCCACTTTGGTCCAAGGATTTCTAAGTAGCTTACCTCATTTCCATTGAAAAAAAATTAATTTTTTTGCTTTTCATTTGCACCATAAAGGACTGTTCTTTATATGAAGTGAAATAGACCACATGTTCCCGTGAATTTTTTTTGTTTCAGTATTTATGCAGATACGCCAAAGCTGTTGAAAATTATATATATATATATATATATATATATATATATATATATATATATATATATATATATATATATATATATATATATATATATAGCTTTTTCACGCTCGAAGTTTCCCTGGTAATATTTCGAATGAAGAAACCTGATAGAGAATCAAAGTCACAGACATAGTTGGACTATTCCAAGATAAGTGATGGAGTGAAGATCGTGTTACGGCAAACATAGTGTGGAACGTCGCCTAACTAGATGGGATAACGACCTGCACAGGGCGGCTGGCAGAATAATTCCTGATGCTGAACTCTAACTCTAACTCTGGTGATCCATTAGGGTGCGTTTTTCTTGAAGTCTCATTCCGCGCACCACCACTATGTGGAACCAACTACCCTCAGTGGTATTTGCAAACTAATACGCCATTGAAACCATCAAAAAACGATCCAAGTCATATCTTAAAGGCCAGCAAAGCATTTGTGATGTCTATGGGTGGCGTTGTTGGTTTTCTATCAGGTAACACGCTTGCTCGTTTGCCTTTTTATCTCATGAAAAAATGGAAGACAGAAACATTACTTTTTATTTATATAGGTTTAATAAATTAACATTTAAAATAATAAATTAAGAAAAAAAGGGCTCACTTGATATAGTTGATTTCGCGGCTAAATGTGCGAAAATAAGATTTTTCCCCGTTTCCTTCAAGCCATGTTTACGTATCCCAACCCTTTCAATTCAATTTCAATCTTCCACATCTCTGAAAGCAAACATTCCCTTCCCGGAGGGTTCCGTAATGTACACCCGTGACATATGACTTGACATCTCGTCCATTTTGCTTCCTGCGGGACCTCTAAGTAGTGTTACGATGTGAAAGTATGAAAGCCTTGTATTTTTATTAATCTCTTTTTAGACTACATTTATTTTGAGCATAATCACCAACGGTATCTTGAATAATATTTTCTTTTATGTTACCTGATGGTACCTTAATCACCATAATCCATGAACATCTATACTATCTGCTAAAGATTTGTCATATACCTCAGGGTAAGGATGTGACTTTGTTGTCGTGTTTGTTTATATATATTCACGCCTATCCCCCGCAGTGGTTGGCAGAGACCACAGAGCTCCATCCGCTACCATTCATCGCAGCGAAACGGCTCTCCATTAGTCGCTTTTCGCCCTCGTGAGAATCAGGACGTGTCGGGTGGCGAACCACGTCGCCGTCATTTTTCAACGAATTAGGTATATTAAATTCATCTTAGTGAATCTCACGAGCCGCAAGGGAGGATGGAGGTCAGCCCCAGCAGAGCCCTGCATGCTGAGGTAAGGTACCATAGTACCCGGGGGAGCCCGATCCCGGGACGGTCGGCACGCTTTCGACTAGGCTCGCCCCTAACCACGCATCCATTGGCACGGCAAACCATGGATTGGCGGAGAAGAAGGGAAAGGAAAGGGCAGGAAAAGAAATGCGGATTGGGGGGTTACCAGACTCGGAATAAATATTTATAAATCCATATATATATTTATTCCGATGCGGGAATCGATCCCGCGACCATTAACTCCGTGGACGGAGGGCCGCGCCACTGAGTCAATCGGTCGCCTCTCTTTTATCATTATATTTATTTATTTATTTGTTAAATATTAAACATTATATCTATGCTACCATATTAAAAAATTTGCTCATATTCTCATATAGATTTATTTCTAGTACCTTTATTCAACTACTGAAAAATTTCGTCATTCCTTTAGTAATATCAAAATAATTTGTATTTTTTGTTAATAGCAAACTTGCAGCAGAAAATATACAATATAAACCATTTAAATTTTATGACCTATTTTAAAAAATAACTCACACACATAAACACACATACACACACACAAATACACACACGCACGCACGCATGCTCGCACGCCTACTTTTTTACCTAATTCATATTATAATTTCCGTATAACATTTTGCAGGAAGGGAGTGGCTGAAAACCAGCGCTACAGAGGAATCCATTCCCCTGTTAGCAAAAGCTGAGCCACGTCCTTTGTCTAGGATAAGATTTCATATAATATACAAGTTATGTATAAGTAAAAAATAGATGTAAAACAAAATTTTCAAAATAGTAAAAATTTTATTTGTACGTTCTGTACTATCCTGGCAAATAAAATATTTTTTTATTAGTGCTCTACTGACACAGATGAATGGACTTTGCTGCTTCTCAGTCGTATACTCCTGGTGGAGTGATTGTAGTCATTGATCGTCTAATAAGGTAGTAGTGGCTTGACTGAGGCTTCTTTGTCTCTTTCTATCCATGGCACTGCATGCATACTATCGGTAATGGAACATATAGTAGATGATTTGATGAATATACATACATACATATCGTCACACCTGTCTCCCGTAGGGTTAGGCAAAGAGACCACAGATCCCCATCTGCTACGATCTCGGCATACTTTCCTTGCTTCCTTCATACTCATCACTCTCCTGATCTACGCTCACCGGTTTAGCACACTCTTGGCCTGGCCTTTTTAAAAACTTCGGCAATTTGCTCAAGGTATGTGTTCCGTGGTCGTCCCTTACCGATCTTTCCATGCACATCCGTAACGTAAATTTCTTTTGCCAGTCACCTTTCATCCACCCTCTCTATATGCTCAAAATATCTAAGCATCTCTTTCTCAACTTTTGTCACGATACCTTCTGTACTCCTATATTTGATCCCCTTATATGATTTGATGTAGTCTATCCATTATGTGTGTCATCGATTGCGAGATTAACTATCTAACTTCAAAATAACTTAGGCTGGTGTGACTTTCAATGGGCGTGTATAGGCTCCTATTTTTACATTTAATGTTGGTACTTAAAATCCGCTGTTATTTTATATGTATTTTTAACACGCAATTTGTAATTGATATAATTCTTATAATACGCTAATGTCACGCAGATCTGTCGGTGTAATTTCCTATTTTTTGGGCTAGGAAGGCAAACAAGCAAGCGTGTCGCCTGATGGAAAGTAATTAACGCCGCCCGCAAATATTTGTGATACCTGGTATTGCAAAACCTTCGTCGAAGCACAACCCTCGTTTATTTTTTGCTCAGCTAAACTTAGATAAGTTAAACGAACGTTCTACTGGCATTTGACTATATAGTTCCATCTAAAATCCAATTCTATTGAATGTGAATGTGATTCTACTTAATTATATAAGACAGATGTACAAAATGTGGACGGTTAGAACTTTTACTTAGCTAAGATACGCGACAAAAAAACAATAAATAGAAAATTAATAATGTGTGTTTTCCTGCTGGATGAAGTGGATTTATTTGGAACTTAAACCAAAAACTTACCGAAAAACGGTCGTCAGCAACTCTCCACCTAACAACCACTATACACCAAACACCAATTTTCCAACTTGCAAACGACACGTGTTTTGCCTCAACACGAGGCATCATCAGATATAGTAGACTCTACGGAAAACAACCGTTAAGTGGCTTTACTAAACGGTTGTCTTCCTTTCTCTATTTTTGTTTGCTTGTCGCGAATCTTAGCTAATTAAAAATTCTAACTGTCCACATAGTAATGGATTTCCGCAAAGTAACGCCTGACTCCATTAATCAGATGTATAACAGCCAATTATTGCTCTCTCATAACAATGAATATGTGTAAAAATAAGTTAAAAGCAGCACGTTATAAAACTAAAACAATATAACAGACAACATGTATATGAAACAAAAATGTATATGAAAACAAGCATTTTTATTTACGCTAATTTAAAGTTATTAATTATTAAAATAAGCATATTTCGGCGATGATTGCTGGAATTAGAATGAATCTCGCCTCGACTAAATTTAAACTTTTATACACAAAATCGAGAAGGCGAACAAAGATAATAAATAGAGATTTTAATAAAATTAAAAGGAAATAATAAAATAGATTTGCTCCAACATAGCAACAATATATTTTTTAACAAAATAATGAAATTACTTCAAATAATTTTCTTAATAGAACTTAACATTCAAAATACATATTTATATAAATTTTGCATAATTCTAAATAATTTATTTTGCGAAATTTATAATTATTTTATATAAAGTATCATTATTATTAATTAAATAAATAGAACTTAATATTCAAACACATATTTATACGATGAAATACATGTTTATATAATTCTAAATAATTTATTTTACAATTATTATTATTATTATTATTTTATATAAAGCAACATTATTCTTACATAATCTGTCGACAAATGACGTGGCAATCTGTATACAGATAACCTGGAAAATTAAATCTCTCTCCTCTCTCCATTCTTTTCCACTGTTACCCCGACCACAACGTTCAATCTCATAAGTGTTCTATGCATTCTATTCCTTCCTCATCTCAACCGCACTGATTAACATCCTTCGTGTCTTCTCCCTTCTACGTGACATTGGCGAAATCATGCGTGCTATTGTGGCACTATTGAAAGCCATTAATTCAAATAAATGAATGAATGGAAAATTAAATTTTACATATTGCATATTAATTATATAATGATATTAATTCTAATACGCCATCATCTACTCACAGTCAATAACTACGGAATACAATCGAATCGAAAGTTCGCTGGAGTGTTTTCCAACAAATGTACGCAACTTAATGAAACGGAAGTCGTTTTTCCGCACGCAGTGCCAACCCTTGTATGAAGCGTAACGTACCGTATGTTCCTCGTTTACCGAGCTTTTTATGCAGATTCGCCGCCATTTTTTGAGTATTTCACGTTTCTACTTGACCGAATGAGGTTTGAGAGCTTTTAGGTATTTCCCTTTCTGATTATTTCGTTCGGAGGTTTTACTATGGTAAAACAAATGTGTTTCTTTGTTAAGCTACCGGCATACGAGAAATTGCACATACAATCTTATTATCATTTTAAATTCGATTAGGTATAATTTTCCCATAATATGCTTTCATTGAGATTAAAATTTATCTAGATGTAGTACTCGGGAATTATGAGTTGTTTTAAACAGACGCTCGCCCACCTGAGGGACGTCCGCTCCCACGCATAATCCTTCTGTCGCCGCCTGGCTCCCGCGAGGGAGGAGGGCCAGCGATGGACCTAACGTAAGAATAGGTTCATCCATATCGATTTTCGACATTTTGGATTTAAATGACATGTTTTCTTATTATTTGTTTTGCGTCAAAAACAACATTATTTATAATGTTCTTATTGTATGAATATCCTTATATTGTCAAGTAACAAAAAAAGAATTTAGTAGGTAGAAAAATTTTGGAAACGTAAATTGGCTTTTAAAAAAAACAAAATTATTTATTTGTAATTAAATTAGAAGAGTTTTATTAATGGAGTCAGGCGTTACTTTGCGGAAATCCATGATTACGTGGACAGTCAAAAGTTTTACTTAGCTAAGATCCGCGACAAGCAAAACCAAAACAGAAAATTAATAATGTGTGTTTTCCTGCTGGATGAAGTGGATTTATTTGGAACTTAAACCAAAAACTTACCGAAAATCGCCCACCAATCACTATACACAACACCAAATACACACTACCAATTTTCCACCTTGTAAACGATACGTGTTTCGCACCAACACGAGGCATCTTCAGGTATAGTAGACTCTACGGAAGACAATCAAAAGCGTTCTGACTTTTCGGTTCACTTCATCCAGCATAAAAACACACATTATTAATTTTCTGTTATTTTTTGCTTGTCGCGGATCTTAGCTAAGTAAAAGTTTTGACTGTCCACATATAAGAGTTTTATTAAAATTTAATTTCTTAAACTAAATTAAAACTAAATGGAGTCGACTGGACTTACAGATTCAGATGGTAGCTCCCGACTGCGTGATTGAGCTATCTATCACAAAAGTGTTTAGCTTAACTTAGTCTCTATTGATGCTTTCATTTCTAGAAGGTTGAAGGTATATAACTAGGCGCAGTATTCGAAAACAGAAAGTTTATTATTGTTGTATTTAATATGAGTTTGCGACGCAAGACCAGATTTATGATTTTGTTTTCAATAAATAAAATATTTATATATTAAATTTTAATTTTATATATTTTATTAAAAATAAAATATAATAAAATATAAAATAAAATAAAATATATAAAATTTTAATTTTCGATAGATAAACCTATTAGTATATTGCATTTATTAAATAGATAGCTCATTTCCTTTTCACTTCCTCTACTTCCTTTTTCCCCCTCCCATTTGCAGCACGAATCCTCAGTGTCATTATTGTGGATGTTCAGAAGCCGCATTGGTCACTTTCCATCAATACTATAATAAAAGTTTCTACACTGACCAGATGAGGCTATGCAAAGATATCAAACGATCAAATGTTCAAGGCATTGGTGTTGTACGAGATCCCCGGACGATCGAGAAACGTGCAGTTTGGAGACTGATAGGTTTTTAACATTTAAAATATGTTACTTCGTCCGTCAAGCAGGATCCATTACTCTTAGCTAGGGAATGCAATCCCGCAAAACGGGATCACACATTCCCGCGGGATCCCGCTACTTTTATTAATCTGCTGAATCGCACTCTCAAAAAGGGATCCGCGAATCCCGCAAATTGAAAATTTGGCGCTAAAACCTTCGCGTGAATCGCGAGTAGAATAGTAATAGAAAGTTGAATAGAATAGAATAGAATATAAGAGAAAGTTGAGATTTGATTATTAGTCATTACATAAATAAGACTGAATTAAAAATATAAAATTGTTGTTAGGAGCAAGGATAAAATTAAACAAAACTATTAAATTATACCAAACATTTAAAGAGGAAACTAAGAAAACAGATTATTGATTACTTCTACTTAATTAATAGACAACAAATAATGTTCGACAATCGTTGGAGCAAACGAGTGCTGGAGTGAAGACGGCGTCTCGGTAAACGAAGTGTGGGACGCCCCCCGGCTAGATGGTGCGACGGTCTGCGCAGGGCGGCTGTCAGAAACTGGAAGCGTGTAGCCGAAGATCAGGCTAGGTGGCGCTCCATGGGGGAGGCCTATGTCCAGCAGTGGAATGCCGCAGGCTATTGATGATGATGATGAGTTTGATGATGATGAAATGTTTAATAAAAGTTGATTTTTAGACAAAAATCTCTAGTTTCAATTTAATTTTAAAACAATTTCAAAGATGCGGGATTGAGTAATCCCGCGCATCAATATCGCGGGATTGAATGAGCTGCGGGATTGCAATCCCTACGCTTAGCTTGGCTAGTAATTTATCGCGTACAAGCAAGTGTTCTGTCTAGCTGCAGGCTAACAAAGACTAATGCGATATCACAACGTAACTACATTCGCTATTGTATTAAATCACCTTGTAAAGTGGTTAAATTTGCGTGGTTGAAGTGAATTTATTTGTACTCTAAAGCGAATTTCTCTTTTGTCTCGTTATCGTTGTGAATGAAGTGACTTTTGAATTTTGTTTAAAAGATTGAACATTAATTTTACTAGTGTTAGAGCCACGCTGCAGACAAATATTTTGTCAAGAATGGCATAATATTTGTCTGTAGCATGAATGGGCCGGCTCGCCCGGGGAAGTACCACACTCCCGCAGAGAGCCAGCGTCTGAGTTGTAGCTTAGCTACCGCGCTCCGTACGGCGAGCGGCTGACGTCCCTCCTCCCACTCCCACACCCACTGCCATAATGATACTTTCCTCGGCAACGCTTCCGCATAGTCTATGGCTCTTCGGATGTCTATGGGCGGCGTTGATTGCTTTCCATCAGATAGTTTGCCTTCCTATCATATAAAAAAATTAATAATTCCTATATTTGTAAACCTATTGCCTAAGATAGTATATGACTTCAGACTACACAGTACAATGCATGAAATAATTATGCATGAATAAACTCTTTTCAAATTTTACTTCATAAAAGAAAATTTTAGCGGTATATATTTATTAACTGTTAATGTAAAATTTTTGGTACAAAGGTATATTTGATGATTGTTAGTACGAAGAAGGTGATGACGTTTTTGAAAGAGAGGACACTACGACGCAGTGTGAGGTGCTGATGGTTGCAGGAGAAAGAGTTGAGCAAGTGAATGAGTTTAGGGTCATTGTTTACAAGAGATGGAAAATGGGAAGTTGACATTGAAATGAAAGCTGGTAATCAGGTTAATGGAGCCCTGCGCTCCTTTATGAGAAGTCAGAATGTGTCTAAAACGGCCCGACTGGCGGTTCATCAGGGAGTGCTTGTTCCGACTCTGATGTACGGTAGTAAAAGTTGGATTTGGCAGAAGTGTCATGTGATGAAGTATGTGTGGGGTAACTTTTAATAATAGAATAAGGAATGAAGGTAGAGAACGATGTAGAGTAAAAAAAGGTGTCGTGATAAAAGTTGAGAAAGGGATGAAGTTGAAAAGGGATTAGATGCTTTGGGCATTTTGGGCAAAGCTTTCACTTGCCTTTCAATGTTAGCTTCACATTTTCCATCTCTTGTAAACAATGACCCAAAATATACAAACTTATTCACTTGCTCAACTTTTTCTCCTGCAATCAGCACGATCTTAGAGAAATCAATGTTAGTGAAACACAGTTATATATTTGTGTATTTGATATATTTGATTTTTTGTATGAATGTCTGTTTGTTCGAACTACTTATAGACTATTTACAAAATAATATTATTTATTCTGAGATTAGGTCGTTGTTATGGAGCGAAAAGCTATTGTCTACCAAAGTTCTCACATCGTGTACAAAAAAATTTTCCTTCAGCCCATAACCATACGAATTAACGTTCTGGGTTGAAAGATGTGTTCATTATTGTTCTTTTATATACACTTCACTTTGGCTTCACGTTCTCATGGTGTATTAAGCAAGACTTCGTCCACCGTTTTTTTACATAAACGCCTATACTGTTTTATTGATAATTTGTCAAAGAGAGAAAGAAAGGAAGTGAGAAAGAGAGAAGTTCTCTTTTTCACTTTCTTTCTTTCTCCCCCTTCATTATCTCCGTTACTTTCTTGTCTTTCTGTTATTATATAATATTAGATTGGGGACTTATAATATATATAATATTAGACCAAGACTTCTATGAGAGAGGCATTATGAAGCTACATTTAAAACGGCAACAAATTATACAACAAAACGGTGCGTATTTGACCCAAATTAGACAATACGGAATATCTTAAAGTTTTGAATTTTACGTAAAAATAATGGATTTCTTTTTCCCCAACGTAATATATTGGTTGGTTACATTTACTTTGTATATAACCATGCTTCGTATGAGAGAGCAGAAATCTGAAATCCAACTCATTTTCTATTAGCGTTACTGATTTGATTTGGTTACCATCAGATAGTTCCAGTTATATTTACCAAAGTTCTATTCTAACTTTATGTTCTATTCTTTCATTTTCTATTCTTACTTTTATTAAAAAGCTTATAAAAAGTAAAACGTTTTTCTTATAAATTTAAACAATGTTGTGTTCGTTCAAACGTAACTAGCACAGCTTTAAAGTGGTCTCCCGAGGTACATCCCATGCATGAATGGGAGCAGCGGTGGCACTATGTGGTGTTCACGGAGTGACGCACTTATCACGTCGTACTAGAGTCGAGAATCCTATGTGTTAAACAGGTTAATTCAATTGTAAATAGTAATGCGTTAGTCCTTCTGTTTTGCTCGTAAACATTTTTAATTCTTGCGGTCTATGGCAACGTACAACAGTGACACAACTTTTTGTTTATTTTTAAATTTAGTAAAAGGAGTTTTTTGTTTTGTTTTATGGCGAACTAATTTTGGAATTTAAATTTAGAAACTGATTTTTTTCACAATCCACATTTGTCCTATTGTTGGATAAAGGACCTATCTATTTCGGGAGAAACGGATATTAATTAACCACGCTTGTCAAGGATTTGCGAGTTATCCAGACTCGGAATAAATACTCGTAGATCCTTGATACAGGAAGGAATCGGCGAACACTGTCTCCAAAAGCTTAAGATTTGAGCTAATTAGCTTCCCGTTTTTGGCTTGTGATAATCATTAAGTGTCTGGCCTTGACTTGATTTTTGTGGGCCTATCATCATTAGAACAAGACAATCTACTCTGGACTTTTGCTTTCTACCCATACCTACTAATCGGGACTTGAGCTACATCCACACACACAGCATCCACTTTCTGCCATGCGGAAAGTTGTCAAGATGCAGTCTCCACTCCAGCACTCGTCTAGTCCAACTGTTGTCGATTCTCCAACAAACGTTCCCAGCCCAATGTCTCTTCAGTTTTCCACCAACAATATTTCTCTGTCTTCAGTTATCGTGGCACGATCATGCACGAGATTACCTACAGCAGTTTTGATTCGGTCGATCCGGGAGGCCCTCGCGCGAGGTCTAATCCTATCCACTCCACCTTGAATAACAAGGCGCTCAATAGAGTCGCTGCTGCGCCTGAAAACGCACTATCGCACAACTCACCACAAAGAAAACTTTCATCCCCATCATCATCTGGATGAATGATGATGCAGTACGGTGCGTTTCTCCCGAAACTTCTTTCCACGCACCACTATCCTGTGGAACCAGCTATCTCCAGCGGTGATTCTGAACCGATACGGCATTGGAACCTTTAAAAAAAATGTTTACAATTTTCTTAAAGACTGGCACTGCTTCTGCAATGTCTATGACACTGCGGATGTCTATGGGCGGCGTTGATTGATTTCTATCAAGTGACACGCTTGCTCGTTTGCCTTTCTATTCCAAAAAAAAAGAACATGCCCAAAGAAGGTGACTACTCAACATGTACAGTCGTGGATTTAAGACACTGTTTAATGGCTAGTTTTTTCGGTATCAATACATTTGATACGAATTCATAAATAACTTTTTGGCTACAGATATATGTATAAAAAAATCTTCAATCATTCTTTCAATAATATATGAACGAAATCAAAATAAAGGCGTTGTCATTTCTTAAAATGTAAACAGATCTTCGAAAATAGCATCCCGTACGCTGAAACGAACCTCTAATCCCCCCGGCATAGGGCGTGAATAAATTTTCTATTGGCGGAAGCCGAATCAAAGCCCATAGTGGCGCCAACTAGATTTACTTAATGTTTCTCTAAAACCGTTTCAGTTTGAGCACGGCGGCAATAGAAGAGACTAGGAGTAAATGCGTTAAATCTTGACTGATGTTATTTATGTTTAACTCTTCTTTCTTCTGATTCCATCTCGATCGATCTGTTTTACAGAATTTAAGAATTAAAAAAAATTATATATGATTAGCTATCTGTTTTATTAAAAAATATAATTACAAATAAAAATATTTGACATACACTATGATTATCATTTTTTTATTAAATAATATATAAGTAATTTCCGTTTCTAATGACATATAATTAAGTTTTGTATATTATATAAAATGTAATAAAACTTATGCATTAATTAATTTAAAAAAAATAATTATAATTTTTTATATACTAAAAAATTTATATAAGTAAAAAAGTATATATAAATAAATATATAAGAAAAAATTAAGTATGATTTTTTATATTAATATTAATTAAGTATAAAAAATTAAATATTTAATATCTATTCTAAAACGCATTAAGAAATATGCTCAGTTAAAATTGTGATATTAAACTGATTAGCGATTTTAAATTCCTTTATCCTTAGTATGCATATTAAAAATTAATCCAATTAGTATATTTATGCTAATACTTTTGTAGAGACTAAGTTTTTAATAACAACTCTTTTATAGTGGAACGTGCTACGCTTAAAGTGCATTATTTTTAATATTTATAAGAAATTATTTTTACAATGAATGTTCATTCAATTTCTACTATTAGATAACACTCTGTCTATAAATATTTATTTATATATCTTGTTCAAATTTGCAATACATAAATATCGTTACGCCTGTCTTCCGTGGGGCTAGGCAAAGACCACAGATCTCCATCCGCTACGATCCCGGCACACCTTCCTTGCTTATTAAATTATTTTCGTTTTCTTTACTACTGACTACTTCTCGGGTGTGTGACTTTTATGATCTTCGTGCGTTCTCTATGGACGAGAGATTAATCTCTCTCTGAGATCTGTGAGTGAGTGACCTGAAGCGGCAGTTGCGGTGTAGAATGACGGAGAGAAGGTGTGTAAATCAAAACAATTAAATATAAACAACAAACGTGCCTCCCTCAGCGATCCGCGGTCAAACGTTTTGCGGTCCGCGAGTTGAAAAGGTTGGACACCACTGCATTAAAATGATAAAATATTACCGAGAGTCAACATTATTGTAAATGAAATTCGCATTCCATTATACAGGACCTCATCCGAATATTCAGCAGGGATTTACAGGGCGGAGTTTCAGGACGTTAAGAGAAATATGGTTTATGAGTTATTCCGGGAACCCCCAGCCCGGATTATCAGGCGAATAGTAAACAAGGCAACGTTACTATCGAAGGCTTTCAGCCGCAGATTTTAGTTTTGGAGTATTCGTGTTCGCTTTATGTTTATTATAGAGATGTTATTACTATTTGCATTTGTTTAGGGGTTGGTTTTATGGGTGTTAATGGTATCAGGCGTTACTTTGCGGAAACCCTTTATGAGATGACAACTCAAAACTTACTGGGATCGCTTAGTACTGTACTGTGTAGTAATGTATTAAAAACTATTTAATTAATATAATAAAATATTTTTAATTTTTTTACATATGTAATTTTAAAATTAAAATAGCCTGGCATAAGAAATTATTTGAACATAAAATGTAAAGTGATTCATTAATGTTTTAACTTCACTTGAAAGAGTTTCACTATACGAAGATAAAACCCCCTAAAGATCCCGTGTTGCTGTACCATTACGGCTGGCACGTCTATAGTGAATTGATAAATGTATCACTACAGTACTTCTATTTTCGCCTTTTACAACATTCACGATGAGATGAGAATGAAGGATGAAATGGAGTGACCATAATTTATGTCCGCAACATAACTCCATAAATGTTTGCTGATGCAATCATTAGTTAGTAGTAGTAGAATATTTCAATTTAATTTTTCACTACTCAAATATCGATATCAATCAATCAAAATGCCTCCCCCAAGAAGCGCCACCTAGCTCCATCTTCTGCTTCATGCATCCAGTTTCTGCCAAACGCAAATTACCGAGACGCGGTCTCCACTCTAGCACTCGTCTGCTTCACCAATTGTCGGATCTCCGACAAACGTGACCAGCCCATTGTCACCTTAGTTTGCTAATGCGAAAGGCTAAGTCGCTGACTTTAATTCATTAGTTAGGTGAATATCAATATAACCAACTTATTTTTAAGTAGAGGCCAATACTATTAATGTTACTAGAATTCTTGTTGATAATAATTTTTAACGATCCAAATACTGTTAAAAATGGTCAAGAAGAAGTCCAATAATTACTAACTATCAATAAGTACTAATTATCCCATTGAAGAGGTCTCTTATCCAACAAAGTTCCATTGTTGGATATAAGGGATAGTTCGTAATAATTGGATTAAGAATAATCCAATAATTACTAACTATCCCATTGAAGAGGTCTCTTATCCAACAAAGTTCCATTGTTGGATATGAGGGATAGTTCGTAATTATTGGATTATGAATAATCCAATAATTACTAACTATCCCATTGGAGAGGTCTCATATCCAACGAAGGATATCTGTGTAGGAAATGAGACTTATCCAATGGGATAGGGTGTTACGAGCATGGGTGTCAAATGATGGAAAACAATCAACGCCGCCCATTGACATCTACAACGCCATAGGCATCACAAATGCTTGCTGGTCTTTAAGATATGAGTAGATTTGTTTTTGAAGGTTTCAATGTTGTATCGGATCAGAAATATCGCCAAAGCAGCTCGTGCTATAGAGTGATGGTGCGTGGAATAAAGTTTCGGGATAAAATTGGGCGGTCTTTCCGAACGGATATGACATTGGCAGCTTTAAAAAACAAGCCTACACATATCTAAAAGGTCGGCAACGCTTCCGTGACTCCTGCGGTGTCGCGGTTGTCTATGAGCGGCGTTGATTGTTTTCCATCAGATAGTACGCTTGCTCGTTTGCCCTCCTATCCCATAAAAAAAATGGACTATGAAATAAAATGTAAATCTTTGTGGTCAAGACAGGAACAAAATTTGAAAGTATATTCCTTAGTGTATGATGTGTCGATAGTATTTTTAAAGGCTGCCAACGCTTCTGCAATGCATATGCGGATGTCTATGAGTGGTGTTGATTTCTTTCCATCAGGTGACAACCCTGCTCTATGCTCTATGCTTTGACTAACCCATCCAAAAAAAAGAATAAAAAATAAAGAAAATGATTTAGAGTGAAGTTATTTTTTTATATATATTTACGCCTGTGGGCGACAGGGGTTGACAGAGACCACAGAGCTCCTTTCGCTACCATTCATCGCAGCGAAACGGCTCTCCATTGCTCGCTTGTCGCCCACGTGAGAATTAGAACGTGACGGGTGGCGAAGCACGTCGCCGTCATTTTTCAACAAATTAGGTATATTAAGATTCGTCTTAGTGAATCCCACGAGTCGCAAGAGAGGATGGAGGTCAGCCTCAGCAGAGCCCTGAATGCTGAGGTAAGGCACCATAGTACCCGGGGGAGCCCGATCCCGGGACGGTCCGCACGCTTGCGACTAAGCTCGCCCTTAGCCATGCATCCTTTGGCACGTCAGACCGTGGATTGGCGGAGTGGAAGGGAAAGGATAGAGAAGAAAAGAAAGGGCAGGAATGGAAATGCGGTTTGGGGGGGTTACCAGACTCGGAATAAATATTTATAAATCCATATATATATATACTTTTATTTCATATAAAGTTTATTTCAAACACAATAAAACCTCCGATATGTGAATACCCCTCGGAAACATTCCAAAAGCTCCATTACAATATAACGATTCCCATACAACACGCCTTTGTCTTTTACAAAGAAAAAAGATACAGCATTCGTATAAAGCACTACTGATTCCTTTGAGGGTTATGATTTTGTGTTAGATCTTTTATATAGATAAGTAGGGTCTGCTGTAATGTAGGAGCGATCCTAAGCTAACAAGTTCTTGTGTCCCAAGCATGCGAGGTCTGTGTATTATGGAGATAAGGGCCTGCGAGCCTTGCTTTGCATGAATTGAACTGTAATATTCTGAAGTTTATAGTATGCTTCGCACACACGCCTGAAGGGTTGTCAACGAGCCTTCCTCACATTATTATATTGAGGATAGCATTATCTAAAACTAAATATAGCATATCGGGCTTATAAATTTACCAACTGTTCTTGACATGCATTGCAATGTTGCATAAGATGGAGTCAGGCGTTGCTTTGCGGAAATCCATTACTGTATGCACTTTTTTGTCAAGTGGTGTTGGTAAAAGTTCTTACTGTCCACATAATGTTACGTGAAAAAATAGGCGGACAAAAAAAAATATCTTTTTTTCGTGCAAGGCCGGCAACGCTTCCACACGGCCTATGGCGCTGCGGAAGTCAATAGGCGGCGTTGATTGCTTTCCATCACATGACAAGTCTGCTCGTTTGCCTTCCATAAAAAAAAATCTAAAAAAAAAACTAACTCGTATTTTTAGTTCTCTTATAAAATATGTCATATCCTTTACTAGGTTTTTAAATTGCGCAGCCGTATTATGATTAAACATCCTAAATTTGGATTCTTCTCCATTCATTCTCCATGTGTAAGTTTTACCCGTTAAATAATAAACGGTAACAGAATATATAGGTTTTTCCCAGACCTCCAGAACTCCACTTTATCATTGTCAGTTAAAATATTAATATAAGGGAGTTGCTTATGATTTATTCAATGATGAAGCTACGCCAAGTAAAACGGCAGTACACCTAGCGTCTTGCGAAGCGGGTTCTAATGGTTATAAAATGCAAGTAATTTACAGAGTTCACTTATCATACTTATTAACAACTTTTTATTAAACTCTGCAGTACTTAATGTGTTTACTATACCTTAAGATGCCTCGTGTTGGGGCGGAACACGTGTCGTTTACAAGGTGGAAAACTAATAGTGTGTGTTTGGTGTTGTGTATAGTGGTTGGCGGGTGGAGAGTTGCTGGCCGTTTTTCGGTAAGTTTTTGGTTTAAGTTCCAAATAAATCAACTTCATCCAGCAGGAAAATACACATTATTATTTTTCTGTTATTGTTTGCTTGTCGCGGATCTTAGCTAAGTAAAACTTTTGACTGTCCACATAGTGATGGATTTCCGCAAAGTAACGCCTGACTCCATTAATAATCTTAATGAGTTTCAATTTAAATCAAAATTTCTTTGTTCAAGCAGACTAGTTCAAAGATTTTTTTTTTGTGAGATAGGAAGGCAAACGAGCAGTCACCTGATGGAAAACAATCAACGCCGCCCATAGACATCTGCAACGCCACAGGCAGTGCGGAAGCGTTGTCGACCTTTAAGGAAAGTGACATTATGGGAGGGGGATGGTATTGGGCCTCCGGAACTCAGGCCGCTCGTCCGATGTCGGTTTTCTGCGGGAGTGTGGTATTTCCCCCGGCAAGCCGGCCCATTCATGCTACAGTCAAATAATATGCCATTCTTGACAAAATATTCGTCCTCAGCGTGGCTCTACCAGTATAGAACTTCGGAATGATTATATTTTTTGTTGCATTTAGCAAACTTTGTACAATATCTTTCTCACCCATACTTGAAGAGCCTGAAGACAAGTCTTACACTAAAGACTCGATGCAGGAATGGAGGAAAACCCACCACCACGATTTCAAACGCAATAGCTTCGCCACTGAACAAGTTAGGTTGTCGATAGAATATAATTATATATTTATAAAGAAGCAAAACCACTTAATAATTTATACTGAACTTTTGTACAAACAAAATGCTTTAGAATGTTAAAACACGAAATGTCGCGAAAAACAAAAGTTGTCACGGAAAAACCTTTCCCACCGCGCCTAGTTAGGCATAATGTAAAAGCATAAAATAGTTCAAACAAAGCAAAGAATTTCAAGGAGGCCGCAATTTATACAAAAGTTGGAAAAAGAAAAACAAATGAGACTCCAGTAAAAAGGTTTTCGTATGGAAGTTTTCCTCATAAGACCGATTTTTGCTTAACTTACAGCATTGGTGAATGGCAAACTTAAATTCGAAAAAAAAATATTTTTTTTTGATGTGAAACATTTTATCTCGTGGCATGGGAGTGAAATCTTAGACCGAGATGTAGTTTCGTTTCAGGCTACGCCCCTCTCCACTCGACTCTATACAGGGTTACTTAACGTGGCCGTGTGCTCTGAGAAAATGCTTTTTAGACGACACTACATTATTTGGAGCGTATTCAAAATTTCACACACACACAAATATAAAATAATTTTTAATGTTTCACATCTACCCAGCGTCTTATGACACTTCTCTTTTTTTCGTATAAAAAAAACTTAACATATAATATTTTTCTGACTGGTTTTTTTTCATAGCTCATATTTTCCATTGGCGGGGTAAACGAAGGCAAACGAGCAGGCGTATCATCTGATGGTAAGCAACCAACGCCGCACCACATAGACACTCGCAGCGCCACAGGCAATGAAGAAGCGGTGCTGGCCTTTAAGGAAAGTGTCGTTATGGGGAGGGAGAAGAGGGAGAAGGAGGAGGAGGAGAGATGGGCCTCCGAAACTCAACCGCTCACCGGAAGAAGCGCGGTAGCTAAGCTACCTTACGCCGGTTTTTTGCAGGAGTGTGGATACTTCCTCGGGTGAGCTGCCCCATTCATGCTACAGATAAATAATATGCCATTCTTGACAAAGTATTCGTCTGCAGCGTGGCTCTACCACAAGAAAATGTAGGTTATAGATATATTTATTCCAATGCTAGGAACCCGCTACCATAGACTCCGTAGGTAGCAGCTCCGCTGTCTATTGGTTGTCAACAACAACAATACTCCCTGAACTGTACTTGAAACGCATGAAATGATTTGTAATTAAATAAAAGTTTTAAACAGCACATCGTTGGAGTTTAGATAGATTGATATATTCTTTATTGTATACATCAAAAACAAGGATATACAATTATTGATTGTAATATTTACATACAAATGGCGGTCTTATCGATAATAGCGATTTCTTCCAAACAACCGTAGGATGGACACAGTGTTAAAAAGATAATTTGATGTAGGTTGGTGATACATTATCGTCGGGATGATAGAAAAAATGTATTAATAAAGGTAATTAATCATAAATAATATACGAATAAATAAAAAGATACATAGTCACGTCCTGATTCCCACGAGGGCGAGAAGCGACGAACGGAGAGCCGTTTCGCTACGATGGATGTGAGAGATACGATGGATGAAAAGATGTATGAGTGTGAAGGAAGCAAGGAAGGTGTGTCAGGATCATACCGGATGGAGATCTGTGGTCTCTGCCTAACCCTACAGGGAGACAGGCGTGACTATATGTATGCATGTATGTATTAATTAATCAACAGCCTGCGGCAGTCGACGGCTCGATATGCCTCTCGCAAGAAGCGCAACCTAGCGCGATCTTTGGTTTCACGTATCCAGTTCTTTTATTTATTATGTACATAATACACACATGTTTGTATACTTTTATTACTATACTCATTATATTAATACGTTGTACAGCGTTGAAACTGACCGTCTGACTAAGTGATCAGATACAGTTTTTTCAGTAAGCTTAGAAGAATTTTATTGCTCTGGTGGTAAGTTTCCATTTTGCGCTTTACTAAGCTTTCGCTTTTCTGCGTCAATATAGTGCTATATATCGATGACTCCACACACGGTGCGACGTTCTGCTGAGACTGTGTGTCACTGAAATCTTCGTAATTCGCCGCAAGTTTATTTTGCGCGATATGAAACTTTCCTTGTGGGGCATCGGTCTATTCCTCTTCCTCCGTCATATTGCGTTTTAGTCATTTTGTATTTTTCTTTCTTTCTTAAAAGCTATTTATCATTTAGTTTTTTTTACAGAACTCATATATGTAGTACATATATCCCATTGCTGATCACAGGCTTCCCTATTTCTGGAGGAAATTGATCGTCATCCGATTTGGATTGGCTGGGAAACTAGACACGGAATAAATATCTATAGACCATACAACGTAAGCGCAACTAACAATTGACACGATGATGTCATCCATTGTTACGCATCCGCATTGATCAATATCAATGCGGATCCGTCAATACGTGAACAGATTGTCCACACTTTTGTATTTTTATGGAACAATATTTGTAATTTTGTATTATCATGAGGCATGACAGGTACAAGTTGCTGCAACTGATCATGATGGCAAAAGACAAGTTGGTCGGAGAAGAAAGTCTTGGCTACGTAGTATCAGGGAGTGGACGGGGATAGCGAGTACCCTAGAACTGCTACACCTCGCGAAAGAGGAGAAGAGTTGTGCCGAATTGGCTTTCAACCTTCGCAAGTCGGAGAGACATTCTTAGAAGAAGATTATATGACTTTTATTTTCATATAATCTATAAAGATATTTTTAAAACACAATTACAATTATCGATGACCAAGATTTCACCGATCGGCTTGATTCTCTAGCGCTGCGGAGAGAGGTCTCATCTCTCAGCATTTTTTATCGCTTCTATCACGGGGAGTGTTCCGACGAATTGTTTGGAATAATTCCCGCCGCCGAATTCAACAACCGCACAACTCGCCGTAAAGGAAAATTTCATCCCCACCATCTGGATGAGAGGCGATCTACTACGGTGCGTTTCTCTCGTAACTTCTTTCCACGCACCACCAGCTACCCTCGGCGGTTTTTCCGAACGGATACGACATTGGAACCTTCAAAAAACAAGCCTATACATACCTAAAAGTCCGTCAACGCTTCCGCGACTCCTGCGGTGTCGCGGTTGTACATGGGCGGCGTTGATTGCATTCCATCAGGCGACACGCGACACGCTTGCTCGTTTGCCCTCCTATCCCATAAAAAAATACAAGTGGCTAATTTTTTTATACTAAAACGAGGCCACCCTGTATTATAAACGAAATAATACTAATATATAAAAACAAACAAGATACAAAGCATACGGATAAATACTGTTTTTAATCAATCGTCCATATGTATGTATGTAATATGTACTGCGTACATATGTATGTAGTTAAGATAGCATCAACATGCAGGTGAGATTTAAATTTGAGTTTACTAGATCTTCTACAGGTGCCTCTTCGTTATTGGAGGTTGGTCGTCAGCTTAGCTAACATATCCCGATCCTGTGCTAAAAGAAATAGTTGTCTCACGCTGGCAACACAGGTATCAAGATGTTATTTTATTCAATTGATTTTCTTATTGTTGCTATCTTCGACACAATCCCGGATTATACTAAGGGATAACATTACTAGAATAATTTAGACTTACCGATTATTCGGTAGGTCCTTATAGTATTATAGAGAACTAAACTTTTACCCATTAAAGAGGATTTTGGGGCCCCAGATGTCTTGGTTTCGACTTAAACGTTCAACCTTTAGATTAATACCTTCAAATTCTAAGTACAGTAGGGTCAAAACTAGTTTACTACAGACCATAAATACTCTGTAATCGCATCTCCTAAAGGCATACGCTTGAATGTAGGTAAATTAATATTTAATATTTGATGCGGGCTGAAATGTAAACTATGAATAAGTTTCTTATATAGTTAGCAATTGAACTATTTATTACGAATTTAATATAATTAGCATAACTTCACTACACTGTGAAACCACCTAGTTACTCAGCTACCTTCAGCGGTGTTTCCGAATAGATACGACATTGGAACCTTCAAAAAACAAGCCTACACTTTTTCAAAGACGACAATGCTTCTGCAATGCCTATGTCACTGCGGGTATCTATAAAATCCATCAATTCTCCACCCACCAACTACTATACACAACACCAAACACACAGTATCACTCTTCCATCTTGTAAACGACGGTATAATAGACTCTACGGAAGACAACCGAAAAGTGTCAGGTATCACTTTTCGGTTGTCTTCCGTAGAGTCTACTATACCTGAAGATGCCTCGTGTTGGGGCGAAACACGTGTCGTTTACAAGATGGAAAAGTGATAATGTGTGTTTGGTGTTGCGTATAGTGGTTGGTGGGTGGATGGCCGA
The DNA here is from genome assembly GCA_031353405.1 of Baronia brevicornis. Lineage (NCBI taxonomy): Eukaryota > Metazoa > Arthropoda > Insecta > Lepidoptera > Papilionidae > Baronia > Baronia brevicornis. The sequence goes on from JASFAT010000219.1 coordinate 89,249, forward strand.
TTTTCGGTAAGTTTTTGGTTTAAGTTCCAAATAAATGCACTTAACCCAACGGAAAAACACACATTATTAATTTTCTGTTATTGTTTTGCTTGTCGCGGATCTTAGCTAAGTAAAACTTTCGACTGTCCATATAATAACATGTTACCTTACCAATTGAGCTATAAATATTGAATTTGATTTTGTCCAAAAAGTATTTAATTAACTAGAATATAAGCTGATTAATGGAATTAGGTTGTACTTGCAGAAATCCATTATTATGTGGACAGTCAGAATTTTACTTGGCTAAGATACTCGATAAGCAAACAAAAGCGGAAAAATTATAATATGTATTTACTTTCTTCTTTATATTAATTTACATCTTACGGAAGAACTGCCGTTAGCAACTCTTCACCGCCTAACTACTTTCACTTACACCAACAATATCAAATATACATTATCACTCTTCCACAATGTACATGACACGTTTTTCGTCTCCTTTTTCACGTTTAAGCATTAAATGGTGCTTAGTCGGCATTAGCCAAGGTTTTAGAAAACCCGGTATTGGTATTCCAGTTTCTACCTGTCACCCCACTCAAGAGCCAGAGTTTTCGTACGTTTTGCAAGTGGTAGAGCCACGTTGCAGACGAATACTTTATCAAGAATGGCATATTATTTGTCTGTAGTATGAATGGGCTGGCTCGCCCGGGGAAGTACCACACTCCCGCAGAAAGCCGGCGTCTGAGTGGTAGTTTAGCTATTGCGCTTCGTACGGTGAGCGGTCTGAATTCCGGAGGCCCACCACCCTCCTCCTCCCCTTCCCCCTCCCACTCCTTTTCCCCTCCCACTCCCATAATGTCATTTTCCTTAAAGGTCGGCAACGCTTCCCCACTGCCTATGGCGCTGCAGATGTCTATGGGCGGCGTTTATTACTTTCCGGTGACACGCCTGCTCGTTTGCCCTCCATCCCATAAAAAAACTAGTCCACTTTTCGGTTTTCCGAAAAACGCATTGCTAATTAACTTTCCTTAGTGTGTTGGGATCGTAGCAGATGGAGATCTTTGGTCTCCTACCCCCTACGAGCAACAGGCATGACGATATTTATATATATGTACGATATGTATATGTAACTGACAAATTACTTTCATTACTTTAATTAACCTTAGTTTAATTATTGTGTTTTCGTACAGTTAAACATTTGTTTGGTTGCAACATACGCGATAAATATGTTCATTGTTATACAGCATGTTAAAATTTTGTATGTAATTTAAGTAGGGTAACAGGTCGCGCTGAGAGTGTAAGCCCGGGATTACTGTACCAACAAACTGACAGAATGAAAATTATACTAAAATTAATTTTATAAAATATAAATTAAAATATCATTTTTGTACTCAGCGTATTGTAATTTAGAGTTTTTTATGGCGAATGTTTTGAGGAATTGTTAAATCCTCAACCAGCTGTATAGTTTCACTATTGGAGTACGAGCCACTAAAATAAATTTCGTCTCCATCACCTGGATGACTGACAGTCTACCACCGTGTGATTTAATCGCAGTTAAAACACGAAGTGTGCGACTGTTGAAAGATTTAATATCTGCGGTGTTCCCAAATAAGTATAACATATGGGCATACAAGGGACGAGTGTTCACAAAAGGCTGACAACGCGTCTAAGACGCCTCCAGCATTACAGTTCCAGTTCCGCTCCAGCAGATGTTCTGCTTCAAAAAATAACAAAGACGCTAAGTGCTAGATAATTTTTTTATGGCATAGGAAGGCAAACGACCAGTCGTATCACCTGATGGAAAGCAACCAACGCCGCCCATAGACATCCGCAATGCCATAGGCAGTGCGGAAGCGTTGCCGATCTTAAAGGAAAGTGAAATTATGAGAGTGGGAGGGCGAGGGGGAGTGGGAAGGGGAAGGTGTTGGGTCTCCGGAACCCAGGCCGCTCACCGTACGAAACGCGGTAGTTAAGCTACCGCTCAGACGCCGGTTTTCTGCGGGAGTGCGTTCACTTCCCCGGAAATAAATAAGTGGGTATCTAATCAACAATCAATCAATCAATCAACAGCCTGCGGTAATTTACTGCTGTATATATGCCTCCCCCATGAAACGCCACTAGGCCCGATTCAAGGACCCAATTTCTCCCAGCCACCCTGCGCAGATCGAAAAACCATCTTGCTGTGGGGCGTTTGCCAAGATGCGGTCTCCACTCCAATATTCGTCTGCTTCAGCGATTGCCACTTTAGTTTACTGATTCGAAAGACTATAGCGGTGATACCATACTCTTTGAGATATACCATATGCTAGTAATTTGTTACCCATCACGTCCTGATTCCCGTGAGGGCGAGAAGCAACTAACGGCGAGCCGTTTCACTACGATGAATATGAGAGGAAGGATGGATGAAAAGATGGATGAGTGTGAAGGAAGCAAGAAAGGTGTGCCGGGATCGTAGCGGATGAAGATCTGTGGTGTCTGCTCCTGCCCCTACGGGAAACAGGCGTGACGATATGTATGTACGTATGTAGTATTATATAAACATTTATAGAGCGTACATTTTAAGTTTCTTCTTTTATCAATTTCTAATTTTTTTTGCTACTCTGGTTAAACATGTTGAACCAAGGCTAATATTATTCCGTTAGGGTCGGCTTACAGCTGTTTTTAAAAATGGAAAATTATTTCTCACGGGAGCTGCGTCTAACAAGGGTTTAATTTTGAAACAAGAGTGAATAGCCGCGCCGTAAATGTAAATTATGAGGTTTCGTTGGCTTTTTCTTTTTGCGGTCCATTTGTGTTAAGATCAGTTTGGCACAATTTTTTTAGTGTTATTTTCATGGGAGAGGCAGCCAAAGGAGCAAGTAGCAAGTAAGAGTACTTACCATCACGTGACACACTTGATGGTGAGTAACCATCTCACCTATGGACATTTGTAATAAGGGCACCGTAGATTTTCGAATAGATTATCATTAAAGCAAATTCAATCCACAGCTGGAAATTTTTCAATCGCGCACATTGAAACATCGCTAAGATATTTTTTTATGTGATAGGAAGACAAATGAGCAGGCGTCCCACCTGATGCAAAGCAACCAACGCAGCCCAATTATGTCGTACGTGTCGTGTACGTTCGTACGTTGACAACGTAAGTGTCGTTATGGGAGGGAAGAAGGAGCGAGAGGGGAGTTGGGCCTCCGCAACTCAACCGCTCACCGGACGAAGCGCGGTAGCTAATCTACCACTCAGACGCCGGTTTTCTGCGGGAGTGTGGTACTTCCCCGGGCGAGCCGGCCCATTCATACTACAAACGAATAATATGTCATTCTTGACAACATATTCGTCTGCATCGTGGCTCTACCACTAGAAAAATATGTGAATAATTGAGAGGGCAAGGAGGATAGAATGGAAGGAAATGAGTCAGAAGTGAAAGAATGAAGGAGTTAGGCCAAATCTTTGTGGGAGGATTGTAGAAGGAAAATAAAGCATTTTTTGTGATACCACACTTCATACAGCATAGTCATACTGTATGAAATATGATATCACAAAAAATAGCTTTATTTATGAAACGTTCATTATTAAATTTATAGATTAATACGAAATAAAATATTAATACTTTTATGTAGATTTCAAACTTAATAGAGTGTACATATGAATTGAAGCGGGCGAAAGTGCAGCGGTTAGAATTTACAAGCTTAAAAAGGCGTGGTGCGGAAAATGCATGGTAAAAGGATTATTTACTTAAACGTAATGTGTTCACTTGAATACATAAATGAACAACTAAAATGGCGGGTATAAACTAAAATGGCGGATGTTGTTTCTTTTGTGCGGTTTTGAAAAATATTGCATACCTGAGTACTGACATACCAGGAGAATATAAGCTTACCAGGAGATGTCATTTTCGTTAATTTGAATTAAATAATTTGTAGGTGAAACGAAATTCACTGGGTCATCTAGTAGTAAACAAAATATGTTGTAGTGATTATTTAGTTAGACGTAATGAATGTATATAGTAGACGTAATGTGAACACAAACGAACAGCTGAAATGTCGGGCGTAATATCACCAAATAAAATATACTACATTTATACGTATTACTACTTACATTTATATGTATGTTGTTGTGATTTTCGGCACAGAATACGTACGATCTATAACGAGAATACCCTATATTTTCCCTTACATGTCGTATGAGGCAACTATAGCAAATACTAGTGGATGGGGAGCAGCATGTACCTGAGTAATGAAGATCAATCTGTGATCCTAAATACACCAGTCAGGAACTCAGTGTCCAGTGAACTATTATATTATGCTTATACTAATAATTATGACAAACGTTATTAATGGAGTCAGGCGTTACTTTGCGGAAATCCATCACTATGTGGACAGTCAAAAGTTTTACTTAGCTAAGATCCGCGACAAGCAAAACAATAACAGAAAATTAATAATGCGTAGTAGACACTACGGAAGACAACCGAAAAGTTTTCGGTTGTCTTCCGTAGAGTCTACTATACCTGAAGATGCCTCGTGTTGGGGCGAAACACGTGTCGTTTACAAGATGGAAAAGTGATAATGTGTGTTTGGCGTTGTGTATAGTGGTTGGTGGATGGAGAGTTGATGGCCGATTTTCGGTAAGTTTTTGGTTTAAGTTCCAAATAAATCCACTTAACCCAACAGAAAAACACACATTATTAATTTTCTGTTATTGTTTTGCTTGTCGCGGATCTTAGCTAAGTAAAACTTTTGACTGTCCATATATGACAAACGTTAACAAACTAACTTGATAGTCTTATCTAGATTTGATATTAATGCTACGAATATTCACAAGTACTATGCAAAATAAACAGCAGTATTAATAATATCAAAGAAAATAAGCTCTTTAATCTTCTTTCGAGCGCGAAATAAAGGTCTCTGACACAGACACTCTTTTGTTTTACTCCATCGTAATTTGTACGTCCCGCGATGCCGACCTCAGCATTTTTTTTTCTTTTTGTTTGATAGCAATTAGTTTTAACTATAATACCAGTATCAAGTAAAATAAAATAAATATCAAGTAGGTAACATTGAAATATCTCGTACCTTGGATCAGTTCATATGATGTTGTTTTTAAAGCATCATTTATAAGTGATTTTAAAATGCATACAGATATATCTTATTTCCACAACACCAACTGATAATTGAAGTTTAGATTGCGGATGTGGATGGAACGGTCGGATGGAAGGTAGGGAAGGCCAAGGAGAACAATTTTTTTTTTATATAATCACGCCTTTCCCCCGCAAGGGGTTGGCAGAGACCACAGAGCTCCATCCGCTACGATCCCGTCACACCCTCCCCGCCTCCTCCACACTTATCCATCCTTTCATCCATTCTTCCTCTCACATTCATCGCAGCGAAACGGCTCTCCATTAGTCGCTTTTCGCCATCGTTAGAATCAGGACGTGACGGGTGGCAAACCAGGTCGCCGTTATTTTTCGACAAACCAGGTATATTGAATTAGTCTTAGTGAATGTGATGGAGGTCAGCCACAGCAGAGCCCCGCATGTTGAGGTAAGGCACCACATTTTCCGGGGAGCCTGATCCCGGGACGGTCGACACGCTTGCGAGTAGGCTCGCTCCTAGCTACACATCCGTTGGACGATTGGCCCGTGGATTGGCGGAGAGGAAGGGAAAGGATAGATAAGAAAGGAAAGGGCAGGAAAGGAAATGCGGATTGAGGGGTTACCAGACTCAGAATAAATATTTATAAATCCATACATATATTTATTCCGATGCGGGGATCGAACCCGCGACCATTGACTGCGCGGGATCCCAGAACCCTTGGCTGTAAAATCAGGCGCTCTAACCGTTGAAAAAGCGGTCGTCCATTGTAAGTTGTATTAAAACCGAGAATAAACGGCGTAAAAAGTGCGTTGAAAGCACGTAAAAAATGATAACAATTTTTCGCCGTCAGTGTGTCACAACACTTACCTCGATAATGTTTTTGATGCACTGCGCTTTGGTTATAAAACTGGGTCACGTTGAGAGCTTCGGTGTAAACTTAAAATTATTATTCCAACAGTTTATGAAATGGAAATGATATTAAAACAAGCGAGAAACCGACATGGAATTGAGCGTATGTGGGAATATACATTACATTTAAAATTTGCAAAAACAGCTGCGCATTTCCCGTTTTGTGAGTGTCTCGACTATTTGGTTGGCAGCCAGCGTTTCACAGAGGTCACCTTGCTAGAGTTTGTTGGTCTAACTACTGCTTACATAGATAGAAACCACCAAGGACATTATTTTGAGCTGTAAATTTTTTCCAGCTCAAATTAATATACTATAAATATATAGTTATATATAGTTCAAAGGAAGGCTTTTCTAAAAGACTTTTTTAAAAGACTTCTTTTCTTTTTTAAAAGACTTTTCTTAAGGAAAAGGAATGAACCACATTGAGCTGAGAGGCATAATGTAAATACATAGACAGTTAAAGTTAGACCAATAATAAAGTAAGTTTATGATAAAAGGCTTATTGATTGATTTTTTTTGTTGGAGCGTAACCACTCGATCAAGCGGGTCTTATAAATTTTATTTTTGGTTTTTATTGTTTTTATTATTAAATAATTAATATATATATATATATATATATATATATATATATATATATATATATATATATATATATATATATATATATATATATATATATATATATATATATATATATATATATATATATACATTCCTTTCAGATCCTTTTTCAATCTCTATATATATATATATATATAGAGATTGAAAAAGGACTTTTCATAAGCCACATTGAGCTGAGAGGCATAATGTAAATACATAGACAGTTAAAGTTAAACCAGATTGTTGGATCAGAACTAATTGAGCAAGCGGTCGCTTGACAGAAACTAATCAACACCATCCACAGACATCTGAAAATAGGCATCATACAAACGTTGTCGGCCTTTGAGATATACGTAGACTTATTTTTTTAAGATTCCGACTTTGTATTGGTTCGAAAATACCAAATATCTTTGGTGTGTAGAAAGACCGAAACACCGTACTGAGTTGCCACTTATCTATATAATGGTTTGTAATTATTTGATTGGTTTTGGTCTGAATCAATCATCCTCATCCTCATACAGACTGATTAATGGAGTCAGGCGTTACTTTACGGAAATCTATTACTATGTGTGTGAATTTTTAACAGTTGTCTGCCGTAGAGTCTACTATACCTGATGATGTCTCGTGTTGAGGCGAAACACGTGTCGTGTACATTGTGGAAGAGTGGTGGTGTGTTTGGTGTTGGTGTTGTTGATAGTGGTTGGAAAGTGGAGGGTTGCTGACGCTCGTTTTTTCGGTTAGATTTAGTTTAATTTCTCTGTAAATCCACTTCTTCTAGTAAAAAAACTATTCTTGTTTGCTTGTCGCGAATACAGATTATTTTTCTTATATTACACGTTTTTAGTATTTAAGAAACCTGTTTATTTTAAAATAATAAACCCATTGGTTATTTATTTGTTTTTTTTTAAATTATAACCTTAGATATGACTATATCCGTAAGAATCTTTAAAGAGAATGCCAAAAAGCTCTCGCTCATATCTCTTTGAACACAGACATTCTTTTGTTTTCCTTCATAATACTTTGTGTGGTCTAAACTTCGTGCTCATATAAAGTCGTTTGCCTAACACTCTTCTTATATGAAAAAAGATATCACATACGGGAATGTATACGAAAAGCTTGATGGTTTTGAAACCCCCATTTTGAAGATTTACAAATATTATCACGATCACAAAAGTACATACATTCATAAATATCTATCGCTGGACATTGGTCTCTCTCACAAAATGGTGATGGACATTGAAAAAAAAAAAAAAAAATATATATATATATATATATATATATATATATATATATATATATATATATATATATATATATATATATATATATATATATATATATATATTCACGCCAATCCCCCGCAGGGGTTGGCAGAGACCACAGAGCTCCATCCGCTGCCATTCATCGCAGCGAAACGGCTCGTCATTGGTCGCTTTTCGCCCTCGTGAGAATCAGGACGTGACGGGTGGCGAACCACGTCGCCGTCATTTTCGACAAATTAGGTATATTAAATTCGTCTTAATTGAAATCCACGTCAAAATTTGAATCCCACGAGCCGCAAGGGAGGATGGAGGTCAGCCCCAGCAGAGCCCTGCATGCTGAGGTAAGGTCATAGTCAACATAGTCCCCGGGGGAGCCCGACCCCGGGACGATCGGCACGATTACGACTAGGCTCGCCCCTAGCCACGCTTCCATTGGCGCGGCAGACCGTGGATTGGCGGAGAGGAAGGGAAAGGATAGAGAGGAAAAGAAAGAGCAGGAAAGGAAATGCGGATTGGGGGGTTACCAGACTCGGAATGAACATTTATAAATCCATATAAATATTTATTTCGATGCGGGAATCGAACCCGCGACCATTGACTCCGCGGGCGGAGGGCGCCGCCACTGAGCCAATCGGTCGTCGAAAAAACATCGATGTAATAATATATCGCATTGAGGCATTGATTTTATATTGATGCATAAAAAAATATATCGATGTTTTCTGTACATCGATTCTTAAAAAAAAGGAAGAAAGAGGTGTAAATAAAAAATAGGCACTTAAAAATCAAAAACGCACTCTGTAAAAACAGACGTTGCCAATATGGATAGAAGGATTGACACAATCTTAAAGATATGTTCCACAATAATATAATATTATTTGACTAATTTCTTCTTGTTCAATTCTATATAAAGTGAATAATATACAAAAAGTTATAAAAATATAGTAGTTACGATTACTATATATTTTTTTAAACGTACGTATATGGACAGTCAAAAGTTTTACTTAGCTAAGATCCGAAAAGTGGTTGTGGAACTTTTCGGTTGTCTTCCGTAGAGTCTACTATACTATGCCTCGTTTTGGGGCGAAACACGTGTCGTTTACAAGATGGAAAAGTGATAATGTGTGTTTGGTGTTGTGTATAGTGGTTGGTGGGTGGAGAATTGATGGCCGATTTTTGGGTAAGTTTTTTGGTCTAAGTTCCAAATAAATCCACTTAACCCAACGGAAAAACACACATTATTAATTTTTTGTTATTGTTTTGTTTGTCGTGGATCTTAGCTAAGTAAAACTTTTGGCTGTCCATATAGTGATGGATTTCCGCAAAGTAACGCCTGACTCCATTAATAATCTTAAACGTACGTACAAAGGTTTAATGATAACTATACTATTCATCCTAAGTATTTACTGTAGGTTTGCCTTTTCAATGTCATGACTATGACTTGTTATGTATTTTTTAATAAATAATTCTCATTTTCATTATTGTTAAAATTTGTTTTATTTTGTTTCAGGTATGCCACGAAAATAATACCATCATTTAAAAAAAACAACATTGTTTATTTTTAAGAAACAAAATTTCATCACCAGGTCTCCTGCTCTGTGGTACGCTTCTGACGGATTGGTCGTTGAAGTATCTTTGAGCTCCAGAAACAAGTAATTAGGGTACTATTAAAAATAAACAACGTTTATCGCAGTGTCATAAGCGTGACTGAAGAATTTATTAAAATCTCAATCTACCTACACTTACGTACACTACTTCAACATCTAACTGATACTTGAAACTATCAGTACAGAACTGGATTTCTAAATCGTTCTACAGGTACTCCTCTGCGGAACCACGTGCACGTGGAGTTGATTGATTCGGTGTAACTATATTGGGTGCCAATGGTTCACCTATGGAACTGGGATATCATGATATGCTAATTTGTGACCTCATGTAATCAATGTAAAATAACACGTGTAGATTGATGTGGTCATGGATCGTCTAATAACGCGGTTGTTTGTAGAACTGATGGAGTGGTACAAGAGAAAGTAGAATTCTCTCTTGTACCAATAATCATTAAAGTGAGCTTTCGCTGCGGAAGATATACCCAAACATCTTAAGTATTCACACTACCACAATCGACGAACGTTTTCCTTTGATGCGAAGCTCCTTCAGCGTCGAAACTAGTGGTACAAGAAAGAGTAGAACTCCCTTTTGTATTACTAATCATTTACAGTAAGCTTTCGCTGCGGAAGATATACACAAACATTTTAAGTATTCACACCAGCACAATCGACGGAAGTCTTCGTTTGATTGCGAAGCTCTTTCGAAACGCTAGTGCGGTGAGTGGTCCATTTTAGCCTCAGCAAAGGCCTCCAGTACCACATCTTAATGGCGTCCATCTTCTTCACTGGGTAAAATAATAAATTCCCATACTCTATGAAGCAAGTGAATGAATTCACATAAAACAATATAATGAGTGTTGTGATTAATGGAATTTAAGTTGATTTTTCAACAAGTAGTTTTTCGTTACGTGATTATAACAAGATGTTTAATGGAGTCAGGCGTTACTTTGCGGAAATCCAGTACTATGTGGACAGTTTTGGACGCCTCAACACGAGGCATCATCAGGACAGTAGACTCTATGAAAGACAACCGTTAAGTGTGTGTGTATTAATTTTCTATTTTTGTTTGCTTGTCGCGGATCATAGCTAAGTAAAAGTTCTAACTGTCCACATGATTATAACAAGACAAATCAATATGTAGTACATAACCATAGATAATGCAGATTAAAGAAGAGAATGCTATTTTATTAATTTAGCAATGAGTTTCGCAACTTGTGTGTTCGCTTACAAAAATAATATGACATAAAAAACTCTATAAAAAAGATATTAATGCGAAAGGTATATTATGGTATATTAAGATCAATATAATAAATTGTTAATTAACCAAAATCCCACCGAAATATATGCTTAAATCCTCATGTCAAATAGGTATTAAGTAGTTAGTACTGTATTTTTATATGGCTTACAATTTCATAATGTTAAGCTCGGCTTTCGTATATAAATCTGGCAACAGAGCCGCTCATACGTGCGAGGGATTTTGTGGATTTACATTTAATTCTTTGCCAACTTTTGTGACACTTTTTTTAAGTCATATTTAATTTTACACGACAAATAAAGTTCGTTTTATTTTTCTTTTTTACTTCCTATACAAGTTTAAATAAAATGTTCTCATCTTTCGGCCGGGGCGTCCCAATCCCAATATTAGAGTTCCGAAGGCCCAACACCCTCCAAGGAGGAGGGTGTAGCCCCCCTCCCCCTCCCCCTCCTCCTCCTCCTCCCCCTCCTCCCCCTCCTCCCCCCTCCTCCCCTCCTCCCCCTCCTCCCCTTCTCCTCCCCTTCCACTCCGCTTCCGCACTGCCTATGGCACTGCGAACGTCTATGGGCGGCGTTAATTTTCTTCAGCTTCCTATCAGGTGACACGCCTCCTCGTTTGCCTACTTATCCCATAAAAAAAATATCAGCTTCTTCCTTTTCATTGCATACAACACCGTGCAGTTTGAATCGTCGATGACAAGGATCTCACCTAACAGCTCGATTCTCTGGCACTGTGGAGGGGTGTGTCACCTCAACTGAAAGGAAAAGTTTTATCGCCACTACCTGGACAACTGGCGATACTGTACGGTGCGTTTTTCCCGAGACTTCATTCCACGCACCGACACTCTATGGAACTAACGGTCGAAGGTGGTTTTTTCGATCTGATACGATATTACAGCTTTCAAAACAAACAATCAAGCCTACTTAATTATATCTCAAAGGCTGGCTATCGTAACGCAGATCTCCATGGGTGAATTCGGGGTACTGTTGATAACAGTTACGATATTTACTTTTAGTGAGATGGTTGTCGAGTTTGTTTCGTAGATACCTTTGACGTAACCCCGCAGTAAGAAATCCATAGGGATGAGATCCGGCAACTTAGGTGGCTAGGGGAAGAAATCACGAAGAAGCGCCATGATCTGTCTAGTAATGTGAGGTGTGGCGCCATCTTGTTGGACCTATATGCATGAAGTGAAGACGGGATGTTCTTTCAATATTGATAGAAAATAATCAGTAAGCATGCATTTAATGAATGTTTGACCTATAACCTAATTATACTACCAAATATACTATAATACTATACAAAAACACACTATTTCTCCTCGTAAATTATGCAGCCTAATGAACCACTACAATATGTAAACGTCTGATGAAATGTCCGCAAGTGGGATGAAAATTAGGGAAGCCAAAACCACCGCATTATTAAGTGTCCCATCTGTTATGATGTTTGCAGACTTTTGGATTTCATTAACAAACTCGTTTAGAATTTAAATATAAATTTAAAAATGCATTCCATCCTCATTAACATATTTTTGGAGCTTAATATACATCCCACGGCTGGGTACGGGTATTCCCATATCTGGAATCAATATGGGAACTCGATCCTATACCCCTGTGGGTGTGGCTATGGGTGTGGGATCGAGTCTGATGAAACCCATTGATTGCGCAGCAATTTAATGGGCGCGACTATTCCGGTCCTAGATACCGCTGTTTTTAGCGGCTTTTGGGTGTCCTTAAATGACTTCGCGTCGTCGTGTTGTAGCTGAGTCTATTCCTACGTTGGGTCCGTCGCTGATCCTCCACTCTCGGGGTAGCGAGGCAGCGTCAGGAGGATGTCGCGTAGAAGCGGGCGTCCCTCAGGTGGACGAGCGTGGAGGGGCGCAAGGTTTTGTAGGTGTGAGTGTGGTCCATTATCAGCTTGGTCAAAAAAGGCTTGGCTCGGAAAATGTTCTCCATGATACTCTCCATATTCAAACTCATGGATACTCACCATATCTGGAGGAAAGGACATTATAATCCATCAGCTTGTACAAGGGTGATTGGTGAGGTACCTACACTCGAAGTACCTGTAGACTAAACATATTTATGACGGTAGCTTTACCACTGACCAATTGAGCTATGAAACGATGGTCAACGATTTAGTGACGTATCCTGCGTTGCGAATATCTATCAGTTTATTTGCCTAATGATGTGACCCGACCTGGCTCAGTAGCGGGGCCCTCCGCCCGCGGAGTCAATAGTCGCGCGTTCGAATCCCGCATCGGAATAAATATATGTATGGGTTACAAATATTTATTCCGAGTCTGTGAGTAACCCAGCCAATCCGCTTTGGATAAGCGTGGTGGGTTAATGTCCGTTCTTACAGAAATAGAGAGGCTTGTGCTCAGCAGTGGGACATATATGGGTTGTTAAAAAAAACCCCGTATGCATTGATATGCTTATTCTGATTTATAAACACGGTAAAGAAATTCCTCGTGAAATTTAAGAACATAATTTATAAGATGGAATGATCGATGCTGAAAATTAAGAAAGTTTGGTGGAATATTGTTGTTTGTTAATCCAACCTCGCATTTATTTCGATCACAATCCTAACCTGGGGCTACAAGGCCCCGTGTAATCACGAAACTTTTATTCGCTTGCGTTCGAGGTTAAAAGTTAAATGTTTTTCAAGGTAATTAATTACACGTAATCACATACTTACTTCTCAACTTTGCCTAATTCTGTTACTGATGTTGGTAGAAGCATAAAAGAACGGTTCAGTTTGATCGGGGAAATACCCTCACAAAATATTCATTTGTACAAATGGAAACTGGTAAAATTTTCCTTAGTGTGTTTTTTTTATGGGATAGGAGGGCAAACAAGCAAGCGTGTCGCCAGATGGAAAGCAATCAACGGCGTCCATAGACAACCGCGTTGCAACAACAGGAATCGCGGAAGCGTTGCCGGCCTTTTAGGTATGTATAGGCTTGTTTTTTTAAATGTTCCAATGTCGTATCGGTTCGGAAAGACCGACGAGGGCAGCTGGTTCATGAGTGGCGTTAATTTGCTTACTCCATCATAAAAGTGGACACCTATATTACTTTGAAAAGGAAGACTCTCTTATGGTCCTATAACCCCGAGGTGGGGCAATGGGCGTCCTCAGTGCTTCTCTATCGTGATCGATCTTGAGGAAAGAAAGACTAGCAATATTTTTAACATTTCTATAATTAATGTTAACTTTTTTTAGCAAAATAATAACGCATGTGCCAGGAAATGGTTCCAATGGAAATTCAGATTCAGATCAACGTTTACTGAGAGAAAACCCGTATGCGTGACGAAATCGAGGCCGGACAAAACTCAGGTAGCAAGACAGGGAGAATAACAAAGGAAAGGAGAAGAGAGAAATTGTTTCGAAAAACCCCATGATACTTGCCATCATGCAGATGGCAGGAATGAAATATTTCAGTAGTGTAAACTTGATGCAAAAATGGTTTTACAGGCAAACGACTAAAGCCCCAAGCAATGCATATCCGTGAATATTTAACGATTACTTTACAAAAGTGAATCCGGCATTATATTCAAGAGGTGCTTGAGACGACGCGTAGTGAGGTCGAAGTACCTTGAAGTGCGACGCCCAGTAAAGTGATATATATCACGGGCGTTTACGTGTGAATCCCCCGTGTTAAAAATTGGATTCAAAGGTGTTAATGCAGGTAGCCTATTGGCTTTAACAGCTTTATCGAATACTGGGCCATGTAAAATATATTTGGGAATCTGCGCAAATCAGATTCCATCCGACGCAGTGTCGGAGGTACTGTGGCGTGCCTGTCGTACTTCTTACAGCGACATCCGGGATCTTTTTAATTTTCACCCGGGGGTTTTTAATCTTCTAATAAAATTCTTCAAAATTATATTAATTTATTCTTCCATTTCATTGACAATTTTGTCTTATTCATATTAATACTTTACTATATTTTACACTGTTTCAATTTACATTTTATATATGTGCCCAACGGTTGACATGTCTATATAAAAAACGTCAGTTGAACTAATATTATGTTTTAATAGAAAACTATTTCTTTTTAATTTCAAATAAGGAATTAAAAAAGAAATAATTTAAGAAGTTTTATTGCATTAATGATACATTTATTAATGATATCAATGTGTAATGTGTCAATTTTAATTTCGTCATGACGCTACGTTAAACGTGTAGGGGAGGATTGGACTGAAGTAACTATAGTCCCTATTAGTCCCCTAGGTCTTAAAGTCTGGGGGGTGAGAACCGACCTGGTACGTGAGAGAATCTCGTGTAAGCGGCCTGTGTAGAAGTGTTCTCTACTCTACGTCCATTTTAATATGTAACTTGAAAATTACTAGTATAATAAAGGATAGACAGTAAAACTCACATTGCTAAGATCAGAGAAAGTAAATGAGAAAAATAATATTGTTTGCGAAGAAGTGAATAGAGATGTGCAAGTCTTATCTAATATTTATCGATAAATGGCTGGCGCTGGCTCTGGATTAGACTTTTCAAGGGAAAAGGAAGCGAGGCCAACCCAAACACACCTGGAAGCGCTTCGCAGTGGCAGAGATGAAATCCATCGGGTTGACGTGGCTGAAGCGATCGCAATGGAGAAGCACTGTGGACGCCCTCTGCCCCGTAGTAAAGTAGAAAAGTAGTAAAAAATCCTCGAGCACTTCACTGATGGTCACCAACGTTGGCACACATACACTATCACTTTTCATTACAAATAATCCGCCTCGCCTCAACATTAGTCATCATCAGGTTTAGTAAACTCTACCAAAGACAACGTTGTCTTTTATAGAGTCTACTAGAGTAACGAATTAGACTTGTTATTATATACACTTCTTCGCAAAAACATCATATTATTCTTTTAATTTGTGTTCACAAATCTTAACAAAGTAAGTTAGACTGTGCATCTTTATAATGATTTTCCGCAAAGTAACGCCTGAGTCCATCAATTATAATCGAGCAAAAGAAAACTGGTGGAACAGCATTGAAATGTTTCAAACGTAACAGTCCAATGCTTGACTGTTTTTGTTTCGTTAAAATTGAGGGGTGTTGCCATAACCTTATCTTGGATGGGTGAATTGGGGTTCGCAGATTGATTCTCATACGTCACGTAGACTCCATTGCCTACCTAATGATCGTCCCCGATCGATACAAACATACATTTTTATTTTACTACGTATGTACATGGAGAAATTATATGAATATTTTGTGGAAGTTAACCAGCCATTTTATTCGTTAGTTTTTCACCTTGACGCGGTGCTTTGCATATCTCGATTTGCACGTCAAATTTGGTGTTGGTTTCAACGTTTTCTGACGACCCCGGCTTTGTTCTATGTATAATTACACTGACCTAGAGTTATTTGGAAATTTATTAGAGTTGGAACAGTTATTTAAATTATACTTGTCAATAAAAATATAAAGCTCAATATTTTAACTATTTTGTGTTAAGGACACACAACTATATATATTATCGGTATAACTATATATACTTATCGGTAAAAATTTGGACGCCCATCTGTCCAAGTTAGGTTTAGGTAAGTGGGTTAAATTCAAAATTCAAAAAGCAGCCATATTGTGCACGGCTAGGATCGTGAGAAGGTTCCTTTTCTTGGATGCGTAATCCTTCGTGTGCTTGGTTTATCCCGCCATGAAGGATTAATAACCCTAATAATAATATTATTTTTATAGAGATTGTTTATTTATATTAATAATATTGTTATTAAGAGAGAAATGTGTAAATAAAGGATAATAATAATAATTCTTTATTTGTATAATAGAGGTATAACAAGATGAAAAAAAAGACGTATAGAAGCTTCATCATGCCATTTATGGCGTACAAATTTCATTAATTATTACATACATAGAGATCTAAATACATAACTAAACTATTATATTGTTAGACAGTCAAAAGTTTACGGAAGACAATCGAAAATTGTCTTCCGTAGAGTCTTCTGTACCTGAATATGCTTCGTGTTGGGGTGAAACACGTGTCGTTTACAAGGTGGAAAAGTGGTAGTGTGTGTTTGGTGTTGTGTATAGTGGTTGGTGGGTGGAGAGTTGCTGGCCGTTTTTCGGTAAGTTTTTGGTTTAAGTTCCAAATAAATCCACTTCATCCAGCAGGAAAACACACATTATTAATTTTCTGTTACAGTTTGCTTATCGCGGATCTTAGCCAAGTAAAAACTTTTGACTGTCCACATAGTGATGGATTTCCGCAAAGTAACGCCGGACTCCATTAATAATATTATATTGTTATTAAAATTATAATTGATTTATCTATAATATTATATACGTTCAATCAATATTTTAAAGCAAAAAAGTCGTTAATATTATAAATATTGCCATCTATTAGCCATTTATATAGTCTTATTTTAATTAATCTTTGCCGGCCTTTTTTGAAACACCGCAGGTGGCAAATGGTCCCAGATGGTTTTGTACATATGTTGATTTAAATAAATATTAAGGTACAAAACGCAGTATACAAAGCAGACTTAATGCCTTTGGCATTTTGTACTGGTTCATGTTATTCAAAAGAAAAGTTTGATCCCCACCATCTGGACGAGTGGCGATCCAGTACAGTGCGCTTCTCCTAAAACTTTTTTCCACGCACCACCACTCTGTGAAACCGGCTACCTTCGGCAGTTGTTCTGAATCAATACGACATTGGCACCTTCAAAAAACAAGTCTACATACCTAACACATACGCGGATGTCTATCTCTGGCCGGCGTTGACTGCTTTCCATCAGGCGACACGCTTGCTCGTTTGCCTTCCTATACCATAAAAAAATTTTCTGACATACTCATAACTCTGACAACAATTCACCCATTACTACGCATAAATTTCTTTTAGATAAGATACGCAAGACTTTTCCCGCTAACTTACGTCAGTGACGTTGTGTTTTTATTTATTTTTCATAATCTTATAGTTTATATTGTTTAATTGTGGTGGTATATTATACAATATAGATCGATAAAGGTGTATAAGTGGAGTGATATGAAATAAATGCGTGTATCGTGACTTTTTAAGTTGACTGAAAAAGTCCATAGAAGTCACCATTTTGTCAAGACGTAACGTGACAAGATGAACATTTCGAGATATTTGATGTTATTATATTTTTCGTTACACTGGCATAATAGTTATAACTAATTGCCATCAAACAAAGAATGAAGAAGATTCGCAACAAACATTATCACTTTATAAATAATTGGTTTCTATTCTAGAAAGCAACGGGACAATACATTAGTTTTACGTAATGTATAATTAAAAGAACAAAAGCCGGTGTGGTGTACTCTTCAAAGCTGTTTACAACGAGGGCCCACCGATAGGAGTTTCGAGGATTTTCAATTTCATGAATTTATTAAGCGACTTTACAAAAGTTTGTGGTGTGGGTGGATATTAAAATAATTTGTTTTGCCGCTAAGTGGGGTGGCTTTTGTGATAATAACCATAATTTGTAACCAGAACAGATTAGCTTTTAGTCGTTCATATGCGAGTTGGAACGCCCTAATTTCATATTGTTAGTCCACTACCTTATTTAGTGCTCAAGTTGTTCGCCAAATTTTATTAGCAGGAATATTTCTATTGAATAACTGAACATATTTCACGTTTCTCAAATTAAAATTTTCATACATACATACATATCGTCACGCCTGTTTCCCGTAGGGGTGGGCAGAGAACACAGAACTCAATCAGCTACGATCTCGGCACACCTTTCCTTGCTTCCTCTACAGTCATCAATTTTTTCATCTATTTTCCCTCTCACATTCATAGTAGCGAAACGGATTATCGTTAGTCGCTTTTCGCCCTCGTAAGAATCAGGACGTGACGGGTGGCGAACCATGTCATTTTTAACAAATAAGGTTCATTAAAATTAGTCATAGTGAATGGCACGAGCCGCAAGAAGGATCATCCCCAGGAGATCAGCACCAGCAGAGCCCTGCATGCTGAGGTAAGGCACTAATAGTACCTGGGGGAGCCCGATCCCGGGACGATCGGCATGCTTGCGATTAAGCTCGCCCCTAGCCCCTAGGACGGCAGATTATACGGTGGAGAGGAAAGGGAAAAGGATAGAGAAGAAACAAAAGAGAAGGGGAAAGGAAAGACAGGTTAAGACAGGATGATAGGGGTATGATACTACCGCTACGGAATAACCTTTCTTGCTATTTATACAGTCTTAGCCTTTCATTACTCAAAATTAGTTAAACTTGGCCATTCATCAGACTACTTGGATGCTCTATTGGTAAATCTTGATATTTCATATTGAAATTGATGTTTTTATAGCAACCTTGACACTTAATAAATCAATTATAGCGATAGATTAATAAAACTACACATTTCATAATTTGACCTTGATACTTTTTTCAATTAACCTTGACCGTTCATAAGTCAACTTTGACGCTTCCCACGTGAAATATTCCTGTTGCTGTCTAGCTCCCTGAGACTGCTGATAGACCCAACGTAGGAATAGGTTCAGCCACATCTCGATGACGCGAAAACTTTAAGGACGCCCAAAAACAGCTGGGAACAGTGGTATCTAGGACTGGAGGGTGGTCGTCCCTTTGAGGTGTTGCGCGAGTAGTGTGGTTTATCCCCAAGGCTCGATCCCACACCCCTGTGGGTGAGGATGTCCTCGTATGTATATAAGAGTTCGTATGACGCTTAATAGGCCGTCCTTGAGTCAACCTAAACAAGCGTATCTTCACGCTTTTTCAATCAATCTTGGCCATTCATAAATCGATCTTGACGCTTCATCAAACGATTTTGTCGGTTCATCCATCAATTTCAGTCCTACAACTCAATCTTCCTCATTCAATGCAAGCATGACCTTTGAGTAGTTGAACTAAATACTTTAATAAGTATACATGCGATATCATCCAACCTAGATTATTCAACATTCAACGTTACATACTTAATATATTATGCATTGCAATGAATTACGATATATAAAAGACTGCAGGAACAAACTGTCTGGAAATAGCAAAAAACAGAGAAAAATGGAAATCCTTGGAGGAGGCCTTTACCTAAGAGGGGTCTATGCAACTAAAACAAAAAACTAGTACTATATAAAATATTAATTTTGTACAAAAAGATTATTAATGGAGTTAAGCGTTACTTTGCGGAAATCCATCACTATGTGGACAGTCAAAAGTTTTACTTAGCTAAGATCCGCGACAAGCAAAACAATAACAGAAAATTAATAATGTGTGTTTTCCTGCTGGATGTTGTGGATTTATTTGGAACTTAAACCAAAAACTCACCGACAATCGGCCATCAAATCTCCATTCACCAACCATTATACACAACACCAAACACACACTACCACTTTTCCACCTTGCGAACGACACGTGTTTCGCCCCAACATGAGACATCTTCAGGTATAATAGATTCCACGGAAGACAACCGAAAAGTGACCCGCAATTACAACTAGGGTCTACCTGAAGATGCCTCTTGTTGGGACGAAACACGTGTCGTTTGCAAGATGGAAAAGTGGTAATGTGTGTTTGGTGTTGTGTATAATGGTTGGTGAATGGAGATTTGATGGCCGATTTTCGGTGAGTTTTTGGTTTAAGTTCCAAATAAATCTACTTCATCACAATTTTCTGTTATTTGCTTGTCGCGGATCTTAGCTATGTAAGACTTTTGACTGTCCACTTTGTAAAAAAATGTAACATGTGTGGAATTAAAGCCTTTTTTATTTTATTTTATTTAAGTTGCAATGAACTAGGTATATAAGAGCAAATGATGACTCAGCATCCTAATCTCTACTTCCAAACTGTCACCTGCCATGACAGGTAGTATTATCCAGGTTGAAATGCCTGGCTTTGTTGAAATTATTTTGACAACCAGAACAAACGCTCCCAACCTGTTATATGCTAAGCAACGGTATTTCAATACTCATTGACCAGTATAAAAGTTCTTTATTTTTGTACATATATTTTTAAAAAATATATTTAGTTAAATTAGATTAATTGAAAACACGAGTAAACTTTTTGCCTGAGGCTGACAACAAAAGTTTTCATAGACAGAAAAGGCTTTTGTTATATATATATTTTTTTTTAATCTAGAAAAGAGACTTGGGAAGGTCAGCGTATGACGGTTTTTTTTAAAACAATGAATATAGGCGTAGAATATCAATATTTTCTTGGTTTTTTTTTATTTATGTTTATACCTTGTATCAATATCAGCCCGCGGCAGTCCACTGCTGGACATAGGCCTCACCCAAGGCGCGCCATCTAGCCCGATCTTCGGCTACACGCATCCAGTCTCTGCCAGCCGCCTTGCGCAGATCGTCGCTCCATCTAGCAGGAGGGCGTCCCACACTACGTTTGCCGAGTCGCGGTCTCCACTCCAGCACTCGTCTACTCCAACGATTGTCGGTTCTCCGACAAACGCGTCCAGCCCATTGCCACTTCAGTCTGCTAACTTGAAGAGCAATGTCGGTGACTCTGGTTCTCCGGCGAATTTCTTCATTTCGAATTCTGTCCACCAGAGAAACCCCGAGCATAGCTCTCTCCATAGCCCTCTGAGCGACTTTGAGCTTGGCGAGGAGACGGACTGTCAGTGTCCACGTCTCGGCACCGTAAGAGAGTACGGGCAGGACGCACTGGTTGAAGACTTTGGTCTTCAGACTTTGTGGTATGTGGTTTATACCTTGTATATATAATACTTTTAGTATTACAGTAAGGGCAATACAGTCTTTATCTCATGGATCCAGCTACCTTCAGTGATATTTGCATCAACTGCACAATTCGCCGTAAAGAAAAATTTCATCCCCACCATCTGGATGAGTGGCGATCGACTACGGTGCGTTTCTCTCGTAACTTCTTTCCACGCACCACCAGTTTGTGGAATCAGCTACCCTCGGCAGTTTTTCCGAACCATTACGACATTGGAACCTTCAAAAAACAAGCCTATACATACCTAAAAGGTCGGCAACGCTTCCGCGACTCCTGCGGTGTCGCGGTTGTCCATGGGCGGCGTTGATTGCTTTCCATCAGGTGACACGCTTGCTCGTTTGCCCTCCTATCCCATAAAAAAAAAATAAAAAAAATTTGCGAATCGATACGACACTGGAATCTTTAAAAAACAAACCTACTCATATCTCAAAGGCTGGCAACCTATCATAGCATCCGCAATGCCACAGATATTGCAGATGCTTTTCTGGCCTTTAAGAAACCTGTAGGCTTGTTTTTGAAGGTTCCAATGTCGTATCCGTTCGGACACGTTGGAGGTAGCTGGTTCCACAGAGTAGTGGTGCGTGGAAACACGTCTCTAGGAAAACGCACCGCACTGGATCCCGACTCATTCAGATGGTGGGGATGAAACTGATGATGAAATCTCAAAAAAGCAGTGAAATAAGTAAAATATGACGACCGATTGGCTCAGTGGCGGGGCTCTCCGCCCGCGGAGTCAATGGTCGCGGGTTCGATTCCCGCATCGGAATAAATATATATATATATATATATATATATATATATATATATAAATATATATATATATGGATTTATAAATATTTATTCTGAGTAACCCCCCCCTCAATCCGCATTTCCGTTCCTGCCCTTTCCTTTCTTCTATATCCTTTCCTTTCCTCTCCGCAATCCACGGTCTGCCGTGCCAATGGATGCGTGGCTAGGGGCGAGCGCCTAGTCGCAAGCGTGCCGACAGTCCCGCGATCAGACTCCCCCGGGTACTATGGTGCCTTACCTCAGTATGCAGGGCTCTGCTGGGGCTGACCTCCATCCTCCCTTGCGGCTCGTGGGATTCACTAAGACGAATTTAATATACCTAATTTGTGGAAAATGACGGCGACGTGGTTCGCCACCCGTCACGTCCTTATTCTCACGAGGGTGAAAATCGACTAATGCAGAACCGTTT
Organism: Baronia brevicornis; assembly: GCA_031353405.1. Lineage (NCBI taxonomy): Eukaryota > Metazoa > Arthropoda > Insecta > Lepidoptera > Papilionidae > Baronia > Baronia brevicornis. Next base: position 111,832 of record JASFAT010000219.1, read on the forward strand.
CGCTGCGATGAATGGTAGCGGATGGAGCTCTGTGGTCTATGCCAACCCCTGCCGTAATGAGTAGTTATTTGTATTTGCAAAGCAATGGCGATAGAATAGATAGTCTATAGTTTCGTATTCGGGCACCACTGAGACAGACGTCAGCGTTCAGTGTTCAGTGTTCAGTCCTTTGGGTTTTGTATGCGGGCGTCAGTTTACAAAGCGAGGTTCGTGAAATGTTTGTTAGGAGCGTTGCTTATTTGTCAAATGTTGTTAAATTGTCTTCGTCTTTTCATTTGTATGATTAAATTAAAATGAATTTTTATATTATCTCGGAGAACGGATAACTGGTGCTGTAGATAGGTGCTAGAGTAGAGATTTCTTGCTAAAGTTAGTTGGTGACGCATATTTGCCAGATGGACTGACAATCCCTCCACCTCTACAGAGAAGGTTAGAGTACCCAAATGTCTAATAGACGGCAAAACAGATGGTCGTAGAAGCCGCGGAAGGCCTAAGCTCAGATGGCTAGATGGAGTCCAGGACGACGTAAAGCGAATCGATGTGAGGAGCTGGAGAGAAAAAGCCAAACTAAAATCTGACTGGAAAAGTTTACTAAACCAGGTCCCTTGGCGGCTGTGATGCCTTGATGATTAGTACTGACAATCTGAGCAGGATGGCTGGTAAAGTCTGGATGCGTGAAGCCCGAGATTATTTTTATGGTGTAGGAAGGGAAATGAGCAGGCGTGTGATCTGATGGAAATCGATCAACGCCACCCATAGACATTCTTAGATCGGGCTTAAAGGAGTGAGTAACTAGGCTAAACCCATCAAAGGCTCGAGGTGGAAAGTTGAACGAGGCCCCCAGTCTAAGAAGTTGATTTAGTTTTACAATTTTTTTAATTTATCTTTCGGCTGGCTCAGTAAACCGAAGTGGATCTTGACCTCCGAAACGGGAGTTCTCCATCTTTCTCTGTCCCGCGCTAATTCCTGCTAACTGCTGGCTTGAAGCAACTGGTCCCCCCCCCTCTCCCTATAATGATACTTTCCTTAAAGGTCGGCAACGCTTCCGCACTGCCTATGGCGCTGCGAAAGTGCTATGGGCGGCGTTGATTGCTTTCCATCAGGCGACACGCCTGCTCGTTTGCCTTATATTTTGTTTTTTGGACTTTTTAAAACCTCTTTAATCCTAATATGTGCATGTTAGGGTGGTCCTTATTTGGGATTTGTTCGAATTTTTCTTCACGATAGTCCTAAATCGGTTCCAAATTTATAAAAAAAAATTCATGCCAAATTTTAGCCAAATTTTATTTTTCACGTCATAGACTAATGAATCGATCATCGACAAATAACAATTGTTGTGCAAATTTAACGTTCTACAAAAAAGGTCTCTTATGATTTTTCGCTAACTTGAATGGTTCTAAAGGTTATTCGAAGTCAAAATCAAAGTTCTAGTCAAATCTATGAGTTTTTCCATTTTTAACGTCAATTAATGATTCAAAAATGGAAGGCTTAATATTTATATTTTGAAAAGTAATAATTAATTGCAAAAATTAGAAGAAAATAATCGAAAAAAGTACCAATATTATCATTTTTAAATCATGTAATTGATAAACTTTCATGAAATTGTTTTTTTTTATAAATTTGGAACCGATTGAGGACTATCGTAGAAAAAATTCGAACAAATCCCAAATAAGGATCACCCTAATGTATATATGTATTATTAAAGTTTACAGACGATTATTTCTCTATAAAAGACTTTTCCTTTCATATAGAGTGACAAAATACGTAGTATCCTAATGCCAATACATAAAGGTGATATTCGTTTAGCATAATCCCTTTAATTTCACTTCAAACTAAATGTATTCTGTAAACTTAAAGGATGATAACAGTGTGTTCTGCGAGGTTTTTCATCGTCCATGTTTACGTTCTCTTTTATGCTTGGGTATCAGTTGAAAGGGCTTTGTTCGGCCCCATTTTATGGCAAACACACAAAAGTAAAGCGGCTCCTATCATCGCATATAACTATACATGTAGCGACAAAGCGACTTGATTATGACTTATTATATTTATTTTCAGATAATTTATTATCCATACCTAAAACGGTGGCTCATTCACTGTATACGCAGTGCGATTGTGAAACTCTCTCCCACATACTATACGTGATGGCCTCTCACTGGATGTATTTAAGAGATGAATTAAGGAACATTTCCTTTCAATATAAAATATTTAAACGGTAAACGTAGTGTGGGACGCCCCCCGGCTAGATGGTGCGACGATCTGCACAGGGCGGCTGGCAGAAACTGGATGCGTGTAGCCGAAGATCGGCCGCAGGCTGCTGATGATAAAATATTTATATATGTATATATTTATGTATTTATTATATTTATGTATCCTCTTATGTATATACTATATTACATATTATTAGTATTTATATGCTTATATATGTATGGTTTTATATATAATAGTATCTATTGTTATGTATATTGTTATTATATTTTTTTGTTGTATACTTATTTCTATCCTCACAGCTTATCTTATTTCTCTTTCACTTCTAGGTTTGCTGGAAGAAAACTTAAATTTTGAGTTAAGCTCGCCTTTGTACATCTTCTTTCCTTTTAATTCTTGTATGTCGTGTTTTATGTGTACAATAAACTACTAAATAAAATAAGTAAAAATTATTATCCATAGCTGAAACATTGGAAATATTAATAAAAAGAAATTTATTTATTTACTCTTTATAAATATTTTTTTGGAGATTGGATTTCCATAGCTCAGCACAGAAAGAAAAAATAGAGGAAATTGAAATTGGAGGAGGGCAATACTCGTTAAGAAGTCCTTGACAAAAAACGAACATGCTTTTTAAATATTGTAAATAATTTTAAATTATTAAGGAAATAAAGGGCTTTATTATTATGTACATTTTCGGTATACTCTGTGGTAATAGCTTCTTTCGAAATTCTTTCGGCAGTATCTCCGAGTCGATACGACATACATTATTGGTATACTCTATGGAATCAGTAAGCTTCTTTTGGCAGTATATTCGAACTGATACGACTTTGAATCCCTCAAAAAATAAAGCTACTCATATCTTAAAGGCTGGAAGTGCAACTGTGATGCCTCTGGTGTTACAGATGTCTGTAATTGCTTATCATCAGGTGACACTTGCTTATGACAACGGTAGGTACACATTCTCTGTCAATCAACCTTTGAGTTGATGGAACAGTTAAATGTACAAAGACAATATGATTAAATACGTACATACATATATTTTTTGTTTCTCATTTTGTACAAGTGTAATATTTATAGGATGTTCAATACTTTTGGGCAAGGCTGTGTATAGGTATTACATATAAATATATAAAAACATTAAAACACATACAAATACATACACACGTATATATGTTCATACATATATATAATATAAATATTGGAATATATATAATATAAAAGAATTTTTTCCCCCATATAAAACTAAAAATAGTTAATCAAATTTAAATTATGAATTAATATTTTAAAAAAAGTAAGTGAATGAATAAAAAGTATTTTATTAACGATTGAACATTTGAACCTACATATTGAGCATTTTATATATTATATAGATTGAACATATTATATAGATTGGCGACCGATTGGCTCAGTGGCGCGACCCCTCGCCCACGGAGTCAATGGTCGCGGGTTCGATTCCCGCATCGGAATAAATATATATATATGGATTTATAAATATTTATTTCGAGTCTGGTAACTCCCCCAATCCGCATTTCCGTTCCTGCCCTTTCCTTTCTTCTGTATCCTTTCCTTTCCTCTCCGCCAATCCACGGTCTGCTGTGCCAAAGGATGCATAGCTAAGGGCGAGCTTAGTCGCAAGCGTGCCGTCCGTCCCGGGATCGGGCTCCCGGGTACTCTAGTGCCTTACTTCAGCATGCAGGGCTCTGCTGGGGCTGACCTCCATCCTCCCTTGCGGCTCGTGGGATTCACTAAGACGAATTTAATATACTTAATTTGTTGAAAAAATGACGACGACGTGGTTCGCCACCCGTCACGTCCTGATTCTCACGAGTGCGAGAAGAGACCAATTGAGAGCCGTTTCGCTGCGATAAATGGTAGCGGATGGAGCTTTGTGGTCTCTGCCAACCCCTACAGGGGAGAGGCGTGAAAATATAAAAAAATAAAAAAAAATATTATATAGATTGAACATTTGAAGATATATAAATAACATAAATATGTATAGAGAAAGTGTGAACTAAATAGTAGGAATTGTACAACCATGATTGTTGTAGCTCATACATTCTCACCGCAACAGGTTGGAATAGCAGGATGTTTAAAAATTAAAAAGATGCGTTGCAAGGATAAATTTTAGGGACTGACCGCTATCGTGCCTCCAAGCCCTTTATCGTAGGGTTGAGCGCGTAAACATTTAAGAGGTCGTAATCTCCAGATATTTGTTTACCAAGCTAACATGGGTTAATTAATCTGGAGCCCTTTTTAACGATACGCGGAGGGGACTTAATTAAATGTGTTTAAGACACTTTATTATGATAATATTTTGTGAAAAAAAGGCAATTTTTTGCAACTTGTATACGTATGTACCACTAATGGACAGGTCCCCTAAATCGTATCACTCCTTATCATTCTGTTTCAATCCATCTTTACTATCCTTTTCCCATTCTTACTGCCAATCCACGGTCTGCCGTGCCAATTGATGCGTGGCTAGGGACGAGCTTAGTCACAAACGTGCCGACCGTCCCGGGATCGAGGTCCCCTAGTGGGCTACTATAGGTGCCTTACCTCAACATGTGGAGCTCTACTGGGGCTGACCTCCATTCTCCCTTGTGGCTCGTGGGATTCACTATGACGAATATTAATAGAACTAATTTGTTAAAAATGACTGCGACGTGGTTCGCTACCCGTCACGCCCTGATTTCCACGAAGGCGAGAAACGACTAACGGAAAGCCGTTTCCGATGGATGAAAAGATGAATGAGTGTGGAGGAAGGAAGGTTGCATTATAGCAGATGGAGATCTGTAGTCTCTGCCAACCTCTACGGGAGATAGGCGTGACGATATGTATGTATGTATGTTATAAATCCTCCAGTGGCAGGATAAAACATGCACATGAAGGATTATGCATCCAAGGAAAGGAACCTTCTCACGATCCTAGCCATGCACAATATGGCTGCTTTTTTCACTTTTGTATTTAACCCACTTACCTAAACTTAACTTGAACAGATGGGCGTTTAAATTTTTACCCATAAATCCAGTCACAGAGACCACTATCGGCACAATGACCGTTGAATCAACGTGCCACATGGCGGATATCTCATGCGCGAGGTCTATATATTTAATTTGTTTATCTTTTTTGCTTTGATGAGATTCTCCTCATGCGGAAAACTTATATCAACTATCATTATTAATAATTATTAATGGATTCAGGCGTTACTTTGCGGAAAGTGTGTTTTTCTTTCGCTTTTCGGTTGTCTTCCGTAGAGTCTACTATACCTGATGATGCCTCGTGTTGGGGCGAAACACGTGTCGTTTACAAGGTGGAAAAGTGGTAGTGTGTGTTTGGTGTTGTGTATAGTGGTTGGTGGGTGGAGAGTTGATGGGCGATTTTCGGTAAGTTTTTGGTTTAAGTTCGAAATAAATCCACTTCATCCAGCAGGAAAACATACATTATTAAGTTTCTATTATTGTTTTGCTTGTCGCGGATCTTAGCTAAGTAAAACTTTTGACTCCGCCGCCGCGACTCGCTCCAGCCGCTCATAGATATGATGCTTCTCTATATACTCATATAGAAGAGATGGGTTCGTTCACCTGCGTGTTTTATAAAAACGATAATATAGCGATTGTTGAGAAAGCAACTGATAAAGTCAACAATTCGGGACACGTTTCTTATAGATACGTCATAAATCCTTCGCCAGTGGAACACGCGACGTCAATTTTTCACCGCGTGAAACGGAAAGTAAATATCTCGGTTCTGTATCTACGCCCTGGCATGTAGGGCGGACACAGTTTGGTACGCTATCTGTATATCTGAGTGACAAACAATGATATGAAGGAAGGAACGCGGGAGTTCAGTACATGGCAGATTTTTTTATTGGAAATTGAGGTTTCTTAGAACTATTTACATAAAAAAATATATTTATTTTAACGAACAAACAGGGGCTCATGTACTACAAGCAGGGCGCCTTTTTCAGACTTCAAGCATTATCACTGTTACCTGGATTTCAGCTTAAGGGGGATGATCCCTCAATCATTGGTCGTCATTGTACGCGTGCAGGTTTAGCGACCCTGAATGATTTTTTAATATGATAGGAAGGCAAACGGGCAGGCGTGGTAACTGTTGGAAAGCAATCGACGCCGCCTTTAGACATTCGCAGCGCCATAGGTAGTGCGGAAGCGTTCCCGACCATAAGGAAAGTGTCATTATGGGAGGGAGAAGAAATTTCAATAAAATTGACGTATTCTCGTGTTTCACTGGTCACAATACATATAACCCAATGAAACTTGCTTAGTTAACCTCACATAGTAAAGTTGACATAATAATATCAGATAATAACAGCCCCACTCACCGCAACCATCACGTTAGTGGGTCCAAGTGACAGTTCAAATTAACAAGTCCAATTCAAGGGTCAAATTGTCGGCTTACGGTAACCGGAGCATTATGTGGGAAGTTTAGGAAAAACGTTAAATCCCTTGTGGCATTCACAATCTAAGTAACTTAAACCTCAATAAAATATATAATAGAATAAAACAGATAATAGAATATAAAACATATTTCTTATTTATGATAAAATATCATTCTTCTTCTTCTAAGAATACCTCTCTGACTTGCGAAGGTTGGCCGGCAATTCAGCACAACACTCCTCCAAAATATCATAAAACATCACATCATAAAGAATCCACTGCTAGACGTTATCCACTTGAGAAGAACCACCTAGACCTTTTGCTTCACACGTCCAGTCTTTCTCCGCTGCAAGTCCCATACCTCTTTTGTCGAGATGAGGTTCCTACTCTAGTAACTCGTTTCCTCCAGCAGTTAGCTTTCATCAAATTAGTGAGGTTATCAACATAACTCTCACGCCTCGCGGGCATTGGATACCTCAGGTTTTTATTGTCAGATATACAATGCTGCCTTTTTACTAACACTTTATTTTTATCTTTGTAGAAGAAACCATCGGATAGGAATCAGGTGACCTTATTCTAAGATGAAAACCACACAGACTTTACTGTATTTATTAATATTCTGAGTAATTAAAACAATACTCAATTCTTTTGCCAAACGTTAAAGGTAAATCATTTAATTTTGAGGAATGCCAATATCTGACAATAGACTATATGATATCATGCATACATATAACCACGCCTGTTTCCCGTAGAGGTAGGCAGAGACCACAGACTGAGAGATGCTGGCACACATTTTTTGCTTCATCCACACTCAAGGAATAATAAACTTTTGAAGACTGCTCGATGCATTTTCTGTTTACTACCTAAAATAAATATATATTTTCCTCACACGTCCAATACTTATCGGAGGTTTTACCTTCGTTCAGGAAAGTAACTCCCATGATAAATCTTCCAGTAGCCACGCGGTCCCTAGACGAGTCGAGGGTTTAGTGAACTGCTCGATTAAGGGTTAGAACATGATCACATCTAGAGAAGACATAACATCTTTCTAGTGGTAGAGCCACGCTGCAGACGAATACTTTGTCAAGTATGGCATAATATTCGTCTGTATAGTATGTATATATATATATATATATATATATATATATATATATATATATATATATATATATATATATATATATATATATATATATATATATTGTCTTTGTCAAAAACAAAACGTGGGTCTTTTTTCGCACCTCTAGCGGAGCGTCGTATATATGGACTTGAGGATTTGCTAATTGTACAATTAATTGTATAAGTGATTTGTGTCTAAAGTGTGTGTGTTTCTCAGGATGTATCTATCTATCTATAATTTTATATTGCATCAACCATGCCAAAGTTTAAGAATTTCGTTCAATAATATATTTTAAAATTCCACCTAAAACAAAAATTCGCAATCAAGGTTACTTCTTAAAAATGGAAAAAGTTTAAGCCCCTACAAACATGCAAAGTTTCTCAATCTATTTTTATTCTTTCTTTTGATGGGCCGGCCCTTCAAACTTCTGCCGCGAATTTAAAAACATGCGTTGGCAGTCAATTATTTTATAATCCTATAAAAATTAATTTCGCGAAAATAGAAATAGAAAAATTTTTATTTATGACACCTTTCTTTACAATAACTAAAATTAAAACCTTAATAATATGATAATATACAAAAAAACAAAAAAAAAATCAAAAAGAAAATAATTTTAACCTAACAAGTGTCATAAAATGGTTCTTGCTAAGCATATGCCAGGCGTTCTATTGGAGCACCCGGCGCTGGTTTTCAGCAAGAACCAACGTGGTCAGATCGCGGACCACAGTCACGACATTCATACTGACACACACATACATCCGTATATATATTGCTATTTGTACTCGTATACACACATATATATATATATATATATATATATATATATATATATATATATATATATATATATATATATATATATATACATACATTACAATAAAATTAAAAATCTGTTGTTGTTGTTTTTTTTAAGGAATACATAGGTAAGCATGAAGACTAGTTAGCTCACAGAATCTACGCTCTCGCCTACAGAATCTATGGTCGTGGATTCGATCCATGCATACTTGTAGACCAAACAGCCAAATTCGTCTTAGTGAATCCCACGAGCTGCAAGGAAGGATGGAGGTCAGCCCCAGAAGAGCCCTGCATGCTGAGGTAAGGCACCATAGAACCCGGAGGAGCCCAATCTCGGGACGGTCGGCACGCTTGCGACTAAGCTCGCCCTTAGCCATGCATCCATTGGCACGGCAGACCGTGGATTGGCGGAGAGGAAGGGAAAGGATAGAGAAGAAAGGACAGGGCAGGAAAGGAAATGCGAATTGGGGGGGGGGGGGGTTACCAGACCCGGAATAAATATTTATAAATCCATACATATATTTATTTCGATGCGGGAATCGAACCCGCGACCATTGGGGTGCGACCAACTCCGCGAGCGAAGGGCCCCGCCACTGAGCTAATCGGTTGTTTTCATTAATTATTTATTTATTTATTTTAATGTCAACTCTACATAAACTATATACACGTATAGACACAGAGATCTAAATACATAAGTCGCTTACGGTTACAAAGCATTAAATTATTAATGAACTGCTACATTGTTATTAAAATTATAATTGATTAATCTATAACATACATTCGATCAAACTTTTAAAGCAAAAAAGTCCTTAGTATTATAAATATTGCTATCTATTAGCAATTCATATAATCTTTTTTTAAATAATGTTGTGTTCAATTGTTTTAATTCATGAGATATATTGTTGTAGATGCGTATACACATGAACAGACAGAACATTTTGATATATTTACTCAGTCTCGTCTTCTTTAAGAATGTTCTCTATATTGCGTTACTATTTTAGATTGTTGAATAGTTATTAATACAAAATCACTCTTAGTTTTATCACTCCAGTCACGTTGTTAGTGCGGTAATACCTTTCTTGAAACACGCCGGCGACGGGCGTGGAGCTTGTGAATAATTTAATGTGGGCTAAAATACAATTTACATGAGCTAAAAAAGTAATTATCTTTTAACGAGACGTTTCTCTGTCTCAACTTACGGTTGGAAGATTCTTATAACATTGAAAGAATGTTAACTAGTAGCTAATTTCGAGGGCAACCAGCCGCTCTGCGCAAATCGTTACTCAACCTTGCTATAGGATGTCGTCTTTGTTCACAAATAAGGTTTTTTAGTCTATAAGACGTGTTCACCACATCAATATACGTCTATTGAATAGACGAATGATGAAGTGGTAAAGTGGAAATGGGCACCACTCGAAGGATTGTGCCGGTAATTTTAATTCTTCGTCGATGTTCCTCTTCTTACGAGAGGTGAACGAGAAAGCGTGTTGCTTGATGAAAAACAACCAACGCCGCCCACGGACATCCGCAACGCCATAGGTATTATAGTGATACATTGATAAATGTATCACTAATGTAATAAAACTTTTGATTTGTATACATTAAAACCTTTTATATTATATTACTTCTTTTTAAATTCGTAACTTAAAATTTTAAAATACAAAAGAAATAAATTGTTATATATTTATAAAAACAAAAATATTTTAAATTTTTATATAAAACAATTTATTTCTTCTTTATTTTAAATTTTTGAATTACAAATTTGAAAAGAAGTAATAAAATATAAAAGGTTTTAATATATTCAAATAAAAAGTTTTATTATAATACATTAGTTCGACTGACGTCTTTCGATAGATATGTCTGTCACCTATATAAAATGTAAATTGATAATGTGTGAATAAAGTATGAATAAGATATAAATGTAAAGTGAATAGAAAAATAAACTAATTTCATATGGAAGAATTTCATATTTATAGAAGATAAAACCCCATATAGATCTCGTGTCTCGCTGTATTAGTACGGCTCGTACGCTGTAGTATTTATTACAGACAAATATTATTCAACCATAATTATTATATATTAGGTTATTTGTCGAATAATTCTTGTTTGACAATTGTAGTTAAGGTTGAAAGCCTAAGTCCACCAGACCACAGCGCCACCAGACACCCCTACTGGAAACAGGTGTAATGATATATAAGTTATATATGTGGAGTAAATACCCTGTAGGCCATACGTATATTTGACCTGATGCAAGGATAGTTGTAGTGGTATAGCCACGTTGCAGACGAATACTTTGTCAAGAATGGCATAATATTTGTTGTAGCATTAATGGGCCGGCTCGCCCGGGGAAGTACCACACTCCCGCAGAGAACCGGCGTCTGAGTGGTAGCTTAGCGACCGCATTTCGTCCGGTGAGCGGTTGAGTTACGGAGGCCCAATTCCGCCCTCCCACCCTCCCTCTTCCCTCTCCCCTGTCTCTCCCCCTCCCCCTCCCAAAATGACACTTTCTTTAAAGGCCGGCAACGCTTCTGCACTGTCTATAGCACTGCGGATACTTACGGGCAGCGTTAATTGCTTTCCATCAGGTGACACGCCTGCTCGTTAGCCGACCAATCCCATAAAAAAAGATAAGGATCGAACCTACGACTATTATTGAAAGCTTAATTCTGCCACCAAACACCCTTTGTGATGCTGCTGGCGTTTTATATACGAGTAAACTTGTTTTTTTAACGGGCTTAACCCTCTTAATATCACTCTGAGTAACTCCAAGATTCTGAAACAGGACTCCGCAATAAACATCATTCGTCGATTATCGTCTTTAGACTCTTTAGTATACTTAGGTGTCGAAAAAGCTTGACCTACTTATGTGGATTTATTTTTATTAAAGATAAATAAAAAGAAATTGCGTACACTTTGTTGCCTAAAAACTCGGCGTAAATGAAGCTTGTTATGTTCAGTCTCGCTTATTTTACGTTCATTGCATTCGGCATAGCAAACATTTATAAAAGCAAGTTGTACCTGGAATTAGCGAGCGACCGCAGTTCCAGATGAAATGTAAATAAATCCCAGGCGTCGGTTTGTTTTATGATAAAACATTAAATACTTTGGACTGAGTAAAAGTAAACATTTATTCTACGGTTATTTTTAAAAAGTTCTAATTCCGCTTCTATTTTCATTACCTTATTTTTCCGCCAAATCAAATTATGTTGTATTTTTGTGTCAATGGGTTAAATTTGTTGGTCTTTTTGTATTTTTTTTTACCTTGGTGAGCATCTCTTTTATATAAAATTCTTCATTCATTCATTTGAATTAATGGATTTCATAGAGCTAAAATAGCACGGACGATTTCGCCAATGTCACGTAAAGGGGAGAAGACCCGAAGGAGGTTAGGAGATAAGGAAGGAATAGAATGCACAGGACACGTATGAGATTGAACGATGCTGTCGGGGTAACAATGGAATAGAATGTAGAGGACACGGAGGAGATTAATCGGTAGGATCGAGATATAAAATTATATTAGTGAAACTATTTCCAATCTGATGATGTGCTTTTTGGCAACCACGGTTACCAATAAGCACATCAATGACGATTTTAATCGTTTATTGTTGCTTCTTGAGTGAGGCGATTTTTTTTTTATTAATTAAACGAAATTTGTGTGAAGCGATTTAGCTGTTTTAATGTTTTATTCGTTTCACATATTACATCGGTGAGTCTAGAAGCATGCAAAGGCACATAAAGTAATTTTGTGACGTAGATGAGCATTATAAAAGGATTTTTGAAAGCTCATTCATTTAATACAAAATTTTAAAAACGAAACAATTTTCAATAAAATAGAATGTGGGAAGTTTCTGAAGTGAAAATCTTTTAAAATTCGTTGAAACAAAAAAGCGTCGATAAAAAGAGACAAACACATATATCTACAGGATTTTGCCGGCGAGAGAATGAGATAGACTACTGAAGGTTTCATTTCTGCCGTGTTTGAATGTGATTTGTTTTCATTCTTTATGCTTATTTTATATCAGTTTTTTTAATAGCAGAGCAGGCAAAACCAGCATGCGGGTCACCTGGTCAGGTAAGAGATCACAGCCGCCCATAGACATCCGCAACGCTGCAGGCATCTCACGTGGGTTATCGGTCTTTTGTAAATACATACGCTCGTTATTGAAAATGGGAATAAGTACCTGGCAATATTTTGAATATTGCAACACTTTTTGTAAGATAAATGTGCAATATAATACAAGTGGTATGTTGTTTGTATTATTAAAATTAAACAAGTCAAATAAAATCAAAACAGTCAAACTTACTTTGCTAAGATCCGCTAACAAACAAACAACAGATTAGTGTTTGCGGATCTTAGTAAAGTAAGCATGACTGTCCATCCTTGTAATGGATTTTCGTAAAGTAACGCCTGTCTCAATCAATCCTACTATTATTATAAATGCGAAAGTTTGTGAGTATGGATATATGTTTGTTACTCTTTCACGAAAAACCTACTAGGCGGATTTGGATGAAACTTTATAGTAATATAGGTTATACATCTGAATAACATATAGGCTAGAATTTGTAATGATTTTGTGTAATTTTGGTCCTAATATAATTTTAGTATTAAGTAAAAAAAATATATATTTATTTAAAGTGATCTGTCATGAAACTTAATGTGGCAGATCAAATTACACGCGAGCGAAGCCGCGAGCAAAAGCTAGTTATAATATATTTTTACAATAATTATTTACTTACTTAAGTTCCTATGTCCCCAATGTGGGGCAGAGGGCGTCAACAGTGCTCTGCCATCGCGTTCTATCTTCAGCTACGCGTTTAATTTCGCTCCAGAACATTCCGATGCTATCCGCGTCTGCTATCACCGTACGTCGCCATGTTTGTTGGAACGGCCACGCTTTTTTTGCCTTGGAGGTTCCAATCTAGGGCTTGTAGGGATATGATTAGGCTCCCGGCGGAGAGTATAGCCGATCAAGCTCCACTTGTGAAGTTTGATTTTCGAGCTGGTGGGAATTTCGTTGCAGCGTCTCAACAGGTCTTCGTTAGTTATAATTATAAGTTATTATATTTGTAATTTTTTGAAAGTCATCGAGTGTATTAAAGGTGAAAGCTTCGACTCACCTTAACGCGTCTGACCTACAAATAAGCAGGCCACACTCCGTATTGCGGCAGTATGTACGTAGCCCAAATTACTAAATTGTGTTTATAAGCCCTCGCTTCGATAACAATCTTTGACTCTTATCAGCAACTCTGATTGGTTAGCGCTTGTGTTTACGGTAAATTCATGCGTTCATTTCTTCTTACCACTGGATTACTGAAGTGATTTTTTTCGAAATGAACGCTAAGCTGACGACCTATTCGGCTACGGCAAAGCTACCGCTTTTGGAGTCAATGGTCTTGTATTTCTGCACGCATTGATTTTTCCTGCATGCCCCGGTAAACCGTTTTTGGACAAGCGAAGGATATAAATAATATAATATATTATTTCTACACTGACAAGAAGAATTTTAAATTAGAAGCCTTTTCCAACCGGTCTGTATGCAATTTTCAGTTTGCGATGTATACATCTGCGTCTTTTCAATTACTTACACTATATTCGTACGGTAGTCTTTGTCTATTACATTAGTTTCAATGACGAAATAGAAGAACGTGAAATTATCTTTTTCACATATTTCTTTTAACAGCTCAAATAATATATGTAGTGTTACCTTCCAATTTTAAGGGGCACTAACTTTCCAGGCTTGCCCAAGTCAGAATGTTGGGATATCAGACTCGGGATAAATACGTATAATACACGCGACCAATGACATTTTTTTCCACAGCCCATATATGTTCCTGATCTGAAGACAAAAGTCTTCAACCAGTGCGTCCAGCCCGTACACTCTTACGGTGCTGAGACGTGGACACTGACAGTCCGTCTCCTCGACAAGCTCAAAGTCGTTCAGAGGGCTATGGAGATACCTATGCTCGGGGTTTTTCTGGTGGACAAAATTCGAAATGATGAAATTCACCGGAGAACCAGAGTCACCGACATAGCTCTTCAAGTTAGCAGACTGAAGTAGCAATGGGCTGGACACGTTTGTCGGAGAACTGACAATCGTTGGAGTAGACGAGTGCTCGAGTGGAGACCGCGACTCGGTAAACGTAGTGCGAGGCCTTCCTGCTAGATGGAGCGACGACCTGCGCAAGGCGGCTGGCCGAGACTGGATGCGTGTAGCCGAAGATCGGGCTAGGTGGCGCGCCTAGGGTGATACCTATGTCCAGCAGTGGACTGCCGCAGGATGATATTGATATATGTTCCACTGCTGGGCGCGGGCTTCTCCATTTCTGGAGGAACGGGCAATAACCCATCACGCTTGTCCAATACGAATTATCATATTGTCATAAGCATACAACCCACTGTAAACAAGAGGCTAGACTAGAAGATTCTAACCACGTTCTTTTGTTAGATTAATATCTGAAAATTCCTTAACCTGGCAGCTGCTGATGTATTGCATTTTCATTCAATAAGGTATAACGTTTTATATTGAACATAACATGAATATTGTACGATGTTGAGAAAATTTTAATATTCTAATATGTCTGATGTTTCACGTTCCGCGATGCTGAACAAAAGCCAGTAATATTGGCAACCCTGTCGATGGCGAATTCAGTTGCCATACCAGTGACATGGGTAACTCCGTGGCTCAACTAGGCTGATTTTTTTATGGGATAGGAAGGCAAACGAGTAGGCGTGTCACCTGATGGAAAGCAATCAAAGCCGACTATAACCATCTGCTACACAATAGGCATCAAAAATGCGTTGTCAGCTTCATTGTTTCCAGTTTTAAAAAACCACTGAGGAATGTGGCGACCGTCTAGGTATGCTTAGTGATGGTTATCCCTCGGCGCGATGATCTGCTCAGGGAGGCAGCTGAATGTGTGATGATGACATTGAATAGTAATTTCCGAGTCATATTATAAATAATAAGATTGATTTTATGGGTCATATATAAAATCACTCAGTTAATTACAAAGCTCTCTCGTTCCTGTAAGGACACTTGCACGTTTGCCTTGCTATCCCATGAAAAAACTGCATCACTTGCTAGTTTAAAAATTAACCTATTGCTATTTTTGTTAACAGTTTGCCAACTGGGAGAGTGATGTTAGTGACTTTGGTTCTTTAGCGAATTTCTTTCTTGCCATTTAATTATGCCCTTTAAAGGAACTCTAAGCTTTAATTACCTCTCTACACTTCTCTGTGTGATTTTGGGCTAGTGTAATAGAGTAGACTGATTGTCACGAGTCACTGTGTCCACGGTTCGGCACAGAAAGAGAGTCCAAGCATCAGTCCAAGATACAAGATCAATGAAACCTTCAAAAAACAAGCTGCTAATATCTTAAATGTCGACAACGTTTCTGCTTATGTGAGACGTTGATGGTACATCACGTGACACGCTTGCTCGTTTGCCTTCTTATCCCATAAAATGTAATAACACATTTCTATTTCAATGTTAACACAAAGGAAAGATAGCGAGAAGCTTTCTAAAGTTTTGAAGTCAGACTTTATTTTCAACAGAAATAACTTTATACTGCACTAGAATAACTCCGTCTACGAAAAGGTCCGTCTAGTTTTCACGTATTACATTGAAATATGATACGGGATGCATCAAAGAGAGATCAAAAGTTAGTTTTACATAAGTTTGTTTTTGAATAGTTTAAAGCAAAAGTCCAAATAATTCTCGGTGAGTTAGAGTAAGGAATACATTTGAAAAAAATTTCTGGTCCAAATACTCTTATAATTTTTAAGATAGTTCTGAGGTAGAAAAATTTAAATAATTATTATAATTGTGTAGGATAGTATTCGCGTTTTCAAATTTTAGGGTTATCATGCCTATACCACTATTAAATGAATCAGGTACCTTCAACGACATTCAAATTCAAATTCGACATGACACTGGAACCTTAAAAAAAGGCCTAAACTTTGCCTCAAAACTAGCAATGTTTTTGCTCGAAGGATAGCAATGTCTCTGCAAAAAACATTGCTAGCCTTTGAGTCTAGCAATGTTTTTGCTTAAAGACAAGCAATGTTTTTGTTCAAAGGCTAACAAAGTTTTTGCTCAAACGTTTGAAATGTTTTTGATCAAACGCTTAAAATATTCTTGCTCAAAGGCTAGAAACGTTTTAGTTCAAAGGCTAGAAGTGTTTTTGCTCAAAGGCCAGAAATATTTTGCTTAAAGGCTAGAAATATTTTTACTAAAAGGCTAGTTTTTGCTCAAAGGCAATGTTTTTGCGACGCCTCAGGTGTTGCAGATGTCTATAGCAGCGTTGAATGCTTTCTGTCAGGCGACACGCTTACCTGTTTGTTTTCCTATATCAGTGATTCTCAACCACGGTGTCGCGATAGATTGGTGTGTCATAAGCCCCTGTCAAGTGTTTCGCGAGATTTACAAATACGATATTTAAATCTATTTTTACTTTGTATCTTACGTTTTTATGCAACAAAAAATCTCATAGATTAAATATGTATAATTTAAATGTACCTTCACTTCAACTTCGGGATGACACTCGTTGTTAGTACAGTTTATTCTTTCGTTAATTAAATTTAAATAATAGTAGGATTTGACTTCTTCTTCTTATGGTCCTATGTCCCCGAGGTGGGGCAGTCCACAGTGTTTCTCCATTGGGATCGGTCTTGAGCGACGCGCTTCACTTCAGGCCACAGGATTTGACTTAATAGTTTTTTATACATACATATCTTCACGCCTGTCTCCTGTAGAGGTAAGCTGAGCTACAGATCCATCTGCTACGATCTCGGCATACTTTCCTTGCTTCCTCCTCACTCATTACTCTCCTCATGCAAGCCCGCCGATTAAGAGTACTCTTGACTTGTTCTTTCTTAAAAAATTCAGCAATTTGGTCAAGATATGTTTTCCGTGATCTTCCTCTACCGACCCTTCCATCCATATTCGCAACGTAAATTTCTTTTGCCAGTCGTCTTTCATCCATCTTCTCTATGTGCCCAAACCATCTAAGCATCTCTTTCCTAACTTCTGTCACGACACCTTCTTTTACTCCACATCGCTCTCTTATATCTTCATTTTTTATTGTATCATTTAAAGTTACACCACACATATTTCTAGATTTTTTTCCTTATATTTATTTTTTTTTATATATTCACGCCTATCCCCTGCGGGGGTTGGCAGAGACCACAGAGCTCCATCCGCTGCCATTCATCGCAGCGAAACGGCTCATCATTGGTCGCTTTTCGCTCTCGTGAGAATCAGGACGTGACGGGTGGCGAACCACGTCGCTGTCATTTTCGACAAATTAGGTATATTAAATTCGTCTTAGTGAATCCCACGAATCCTCAAGGGAGGATGGAGATCAGCCCCAGCAGAGCCCTGCATGCTGAGGTAAGGCACCATAGTACCCGGGGGAGCCCGATCCCGAGACGATCGGCACGCTTGCGACTAGGCTCGCCCCTAGCCATGCATCCATTGGCACGGCAGACCGTGGATTGGCGAAAAGGAAAGGAAGGACAGATAAGAAAGGAAGGGGCAGGAAAGGAAGTAACGATTGGGGGGGTTACCACACTCGGAATAAACATTTATAAATCCATATAAATATTTATTCCGATGCGGGAATCGAACCCGCGACCATTGACTCCGTGGGCGGAGGGCCCCGCTACTGAGCCAATCGGTCGTCCTTCCTTATATTACTTGTTAATTTATAGTTACTGGCGCAATAGGTTAATAAAGAACTCTGTAAGCGAATTAAAAATAAAATTTAATTAACTCAGTCCAGCTGGGAAAAAAAGTTCCCTTTGAGTGTAGAAAATAAGCTTACGAGCTTAATACAGTTTCATTTTGCGCTCATAAAAAGTTCATAATACGGATATTCCATTAATCGTTTCGCTTAATAAAAAAAAGTTTTTTGTAAACCTCAACGCGGTAATGTTTGATTAAGTTAATAATTCTCAGGGATTTCTTGCAGCATCATCATCATCCTACAGAAGCTCAATTCTGGACATAGGTCTCCCAAAGACCAATCTCTAGTCCGATCCTTAGTTTAAAATTAAAATCCAGTTTTTGCCAGCTGTCTTGAGCAGATCGTTGCTTCATCTAGCCGAAGAACGTCCTACACCATATTTGCCACGACACCGTTCTCACTTCAGTAATCGTCATATTTTAATGTTTTCTTGTATAAAGTACTTGAGTTTAGAGCCAAACGGTTTGTTTCTTCTTCTTCTAAGAATGCGTCTCCGACTTGCGAAGGTTGGCAGCCAATTTAGCACAACTCTTCTCTTCCTTCGCGAGGTGCAGCAGTTCTGGAGCACTCGCTATCCCGGTTCACTCCCTGATATTACGTACCCAAGACTTTCTTCACTGACCAACTCGTCTCTTACCCGCGACTTTTCCCATCACGATCAGTTGCAGCAACTTGTACCTGTCATGTCTCATGATATGAACCAGGTAAGCAACTTTTCTACCTTTGACGGTCTGCAAAAGTTCACGTTTTGCCTGACTTGTCGGAGAATCTATCGTCGGCATCGGCCTAACTTCAGCTATATATGCTCGTCATATGCCTATCATAAATTCTGTTTATTTTAAATAGTTAGCAGGTCAGCGGGTTTCAGTTCTATCAATCAATATACAGTTTGCAGCAGTCCACTGCTGGTCAAAGGTCTCCCTCAAGAAGCGCCGTGTAGCCCGATCTTTGGCTTCCCGTACTAGATACGCTGTGCCAGCCGCCCTGCGCAGATCGTCGCACCATCTAGCCGCTGGGCGTCGCACACTACGTTTATCAAGACGCGGTCTCCACGGGCTAGTTGGTTCCTTGATAGTTAATAGTCGCCTGCAGATATCTTCAAGAAAAGGGAGACTAGATTTTGTTAAATGAATGAATAAAATCCGTAAAATCGATCTCAAGTTATGGCGTGACAAAGGGAAATAGGAATTCATTTTTATATATGTACACGTGGCACATCTTTTTCTTTTAGTTCGTTTTAAGTTTAGTTTTTTTTGCTCTATATTAAATTTATAGGAAAGGAACAAAGATTAATAACGTACTTTCTAGTGGTTTTACGATTTCTAGTGGTAGAGCCACGCTGCAGACGAATACCTTGTCAAGAATGGCATATTATTTGTCTGTAGCATAAATGGGCCGACTCGCCTGGGGAAGTACCACACTCCCTCAGAAAACCGGCGTCTGAGTAGTAGCCTAGCTACCGCGCTTCGTACGGTGAGCGGTCTGAGTTCCGGAGACTCAACACCCTCCCCTTCCCATTCCCACTCTGATTCCCACTCCCACTCCAATAATTTCACTTTCCTTTAAGGTCGGCAACACTTCCGCATTGCTTATGGCATTGCGGATGTCTATGGGCGGCGTTGGTTGCTTTCCATTAGGTGACACGCCTGCTCGTTTGCCTTCGTATGCCATAAAAAAGAAAAAAAAACGTACTTTATATGATAAATCAATATCTAAAGATTGCGATCTTATAAATAAAGTCTAATTTACCAAAATGCCAATAAGCAATAATGTTCTCGATAAGTATCAATTTAACCCAGTTTATTTGACACAAATGCATTTATCCTAAGGGGTTGACGATTTAGAAATATTGTAAGCTAGCACGCAACGTATGTTGATAATAGAGCTATTACACGAATTGATTCAGATAAATGTCTACGCATTATATTAATATGCCCGATTTGAACCTAATATATAATAATCGATCTTTATTCTGAACATGTTATATTTTCTTTTTACTTCCGGCTAAAGCCGTTACAATATCAATATCAACCTACGGCAGTCCACTGCTGGACATAGGCTTCGCGCATCCTGTCTCTGCCAGCCGTCTTGCGCAAGTCTGACCCCATTTAGCAGGAGGGCGTGCCAAACTACGTTTTCTGTTTCTCCAACAATTTTGTCCAGCCCATTACCACTTCAGTCTGCTAACTTGAAGAGCTATGTGGGTGACTATAATTCTCCTACGAGTTTCTTCATTTCGAATCCTCTCCACCTTATACCGAGACTGCTGGAGCTCAAGTTATATAAACTGAGAAAAAGGAGCAAACCTAAGCGCTAGCGCATTCCTGTGTTTATATTCTCTTGACAAGATGACGCCTCTCACTATATGTCATACATCGTACCCCAACAGGGAGAATTCTGTTTCGTATGGAAAGCGGTCGCCACAGTAGGAATTGAAAAAAGGTGTGCTACGTCACGCCTGTTTCCCGTAGGGGTAGGCAAATACCACAAATCTCCATCTGCTACGATCTCGGCACACTCCTCGTGCAAGCCCGCCGGTTAAGGTTACTCTTGATCTGGCCTTTCTAAAAAATTTTAGCAATTTGGTCAAGGTATGTTTTCCGTGGACTTCCTCAACCGACCCTTTCATGTACATCTGCAACATAAATTTTTTTACCGTTCGTCTTTCATCCATTTTCTCTATGTGCCAAACCCATTTAAAATTACTATAATCCTATCCTATCCTACTAATATTATAAATGCGAAAGTTTGTGAGTATGGATATATGTTTATTACTCTTTCACGAAAAAACTACTGGACGGATTTGGATGAAATTTTACAGTAATGTAGGTTATACATCGGAATAACATATAGGGTACAATTTGTAATGATTTTATGTAATTTTGGTTGTAATATAATGATACATGTCAGTTAATTCGGAAAAAATCTGGCCTCTGAGAGCTATCTTAGCGTGCGCTGCCTAAATCATCGGAGTTACACAAAGATGATGTACCGTAAGATTGTTTGTCTTGAATAGTTCTAAATAAAAGTCCTCGACAGCATATATCTGTTACCTTTTATGTGGAAGCCACTATGACCAAAATTGTGAACCAAAAATTAAGTAAAAAAAATATATTGTTTGAGAGAATTGCGCGAAGCCGCGGGCAAAAGCTAGTAATTTAATATTTTTGCAAACGGAAGGTATACTCAAATAGTTCACGTACGTATGTATGTATGTTTTGTTTTCTAAGCAATATAACATCGTGCCGTTCCATATTGGATCTGTAACCAATATAGAAACGTTTGGCATCTGTCAGCTTTGAGAATTTCACCGGTTTAATAAAATACGGCGGAGTACGAGTGGTTGGACACTTGGAACGGTGACGTTGCCAGCGAAACGTGTGGACTGGTGGAATTTTTCTTTTTAATTTAGTAGTGTTACATGGTGTTATTTTTTTATTCACATATTATTTTTTTCTGTAACGATTCTAGTACAAAACCAGACTTCATTCCGGAAAGCATTCTCCACTAGTAGTTGAGTAGTGGAGAATGCTTTCCGGAATTAAGGTTGGGTTGATGGATAAGACTTTTACGTAAAAAAATAAAAACAATAATAATATGTTAATACATACATACATATATGAATTTGTGACGACCAATTGGCTCAGTGGCGGGGCCCTCCGCCCGCGGAGTCAATGGTCGCGGGTTCGAACTCCGCATCGGAATAAATACATATATGTATGGGTTACAAATATTTATTTCGTGTCTGGAAACCCCGCCAATCCGCATTGGGCAAGCGTAGTGTGTTCCTCCAGAAATGGAGAGGCCCGTGCTCAGCAGTGGGACATATATGGGCTGTTAAAAAAAACATACATACATATGTATGTATGTGTGCGTGAATTATAAATATTTTTTTTTACTTTATCTACTGTTAGTTCACACCTTCCCTTATATATATATATATATATATATATATATATATATATATATATATATATATATATATATATATATATATATATATATATATATATATATATATATATATATATATATATATATATATATATATATATATATATATATATATATATATATATATATATATATATATATCTTGTTCGAATTTTCAATCGTAAATAAAGTATTTATTATTTACCCATTTAGGTTGAAATACATTTCAAAAATTAATTAATTATTTAATTTAATTAATAGTAAGATTTGAGTTTTAAGTTTTATTTTCTATTACTTGTTTACAGTATTATACGCCATATTTGTTTTTAAATTTAAATTTTTATATTTCTTTTTAATGTTGTATAATTTAAAGGTTTATTTCAATAATTTGAGGTATTGATTTCCAATTTAGAGTTATTACATTATGTGTTATAAATAGTTTTAATAGAATTGAAGTGAAAGATAGATGTTCTCTTAATATTGGCAAAAATAATCATGCGTTTACTGATTATTCAATCCTTGACCTAATTTTATCATCGGACATCCTATATTTGAAGAGACGATCTACGCACATTGTCGCTCTATTTGTCTTCGAATATCCAGAAGCCAACTATGCTATTATATACATTATATCTTCTTTTAGCTCCAGAATACTAAGCATACACGACGCGGGAATCTACGAAGGACACATTGTGAGCCTAAAATAATAATAATTTCATTATACCCTGACCCGTACTGAGCTTTGCGCCATTTTGGGCGTGACTAATTTAGTGTATGTGTGCTTACCTAGATAAATAGACTGATAAATAGCCACATCACCTATTATCATCTGAGTTGATTTCTTTTACTTATTCAGAACATGCTGTTAAGAACGGGACGTCTATGTGTCTTAAAAGTGACTTAACGTTTTTAACAAGTGACTTTACGTTTTAAAAAGCGGCTTTACATTTTAAAAACATGGCTTTAAGTTTTAAAAAAGTGGCTATACGTTTTAAAAAAGTGGATTTACATCTTAAAAAAGTGGCTTTACATTTTAAAAAAGTGGCTTTACGTTTGAAAAAGTGGATTTACATCTTAAAAAAGTGGCTTTACATTTTAAAAAAGTGGCTTTAAGTTTAAAACAAGTGACTATACGTTTTAAAAAAAGTGGATTTACATTTTAAAAAGTGGCTTTACATTTTAAAAAAGTGGCTTTACGTTTGAAAATGTGGATTTATATTTTAAAAAAGTAGCTTTACGTTTTAATAAAGTGGCTAAATGTTTTAAAAAAATGGCTTTACGTTTTGAAAAGTGGCTTTACTTTATAAAAAAGTAGCTTTTGGTTTTAAAAAAGTACTTTTATATTTTAATAAAGTGGCTTAACGTTTTATAAAAGGGTCTCCGGAATTCAACTGCTCACCTGACGAAGCGCGGTCGCTATTCTACCACTCAGACGCCGGTTTTCTGCGGGAGTTTGGTACTTCCCCGGGCGAACCGGCCCATAAATGCTACTGACAAATAACATGCCATTCTTGACAAAGTATTCGTTTGCAGCGTGGCACTACTACTACAAAAACTTTTCTAACAATGAAGCAGGCGAACAGTTTTCTGACTAATCCTACGGTAAAATCAGTTTACTCTACACTTTATATTTGCGGAGAATTTCCACACTAAAACCACTTTACCTCAAAAAGCAACATCCCATTAACATTATATAGCGGCGCTTAGAAATTTCTTTAATTATGGAAGGGTATACGCATCTCGAATGCCTGACAGTTTTGACGTTCCTGTCAGAATGTGTGAACTCACACACGTCTCTCAAATTACACTCAGCGGTTCAGATTTTTCATTTAACATTAAGTTCAAAGCGCGCTGTTCTAGAATGGAATGGTTCATACCTTAATGAAATATTGTCTTTTTATATTCTTTACAAAACACCATAAGAGATGATGGCAGTTTTTTTTAACAGCCCATATACGTCCCACTGCACCAATTGGCTCTTTGGCGAGTCTGCTGCCTATGAAGTCAATGGTCTTGGGTTCAATCATCAGAATAAATATATTGTATATGTATGCCTTGAAGATATTTATTTCAACTTTGGTTACCCCGTCAGTCCACATTGGACAAGCGTACTGAGTTAGTATCCGTTCCTTCTGAAATGAAGAGTCTGGTCATCATCATTTGGACATATAGGCATGCGTACTAGGTAATAATATGTTTTTTTTATAAAATCCTCCTCCTTTACCTCTCCGTTCTATTTTCTTTCACATGTTGTTAGATCTTATTAGCGAACTCCTAAAAGTATCTTCCGTTATTCGGGACTTCATATTTTGATCTTATTACTTCGGCCGTTCCTTGTTCCTGCAAATATTTGAACATTACGCGGGAATTAAGTGAGATGAAATAAAAATAGTAACTTCACTGACCAGTTCGAATTATATAATTAATGTATTACAACGTTACAAATAACTCTTTGTCTGTTATATTTCGGACACAATATTATTATAATAAAAAAAAATTGTGTCTTGATATTTTTCACTCGAACTTTAAAAAGACCACGCGGTAGACCTAGGAAGCGTTGAAAGGACTGCATCCGAAAAGACCTGGCTATCATACAGAAAAAAACAAAATGAAAGCGCGTTGCCCTAAATAGAGATGGCTGGAGAGGAATTATGGAGAAAATCACGACGCACACCGGGTTATGGCGCCAAATGATTTTAAATTATTCAAACCATAAAAATACTCAAAGTCTTAATTTGATTATTCGCATATAAATGTCCATTTTCACACGGATTTCTGTTTACATTTACAAAATTAATATAGGATAGGAGGATTTAAGTGTAAAAAAAAATTCTAATCATCTAAGCTAATGACATACTAAAATATTAATATTATCCATAGAAAAGCCAATGACAGTAAGGTGCCCGTTTTTATTGCAACGGAGTGTATATATGTTCGTATTCATATCTAACGAGCTATTAAACACGTTGACACGCGGAGTCATTCTCCTCGTGGTAAAACACAAACATAACAAAGTTACTCGCGATATGCAAAATAAGCAAGCTCGGAACGCTCCTCCGGTGCATTTAAATATAAAATGAGGAGGTGGGAAGCTTTCGTGCCAGCAATTGAGTATAAAACTGAACTCAGTGGTAACTATGTAACACGATTTCATCTTGATAAGCCGTGTCAACTGGAACTGAGTTTGAAACGAAAAAGTTTACATAACTGTAATGATAATAACCTACTTTGCTACCAGGGCCGTCTTAAGCATATTCCGCGCTGGGGTGCGGGTAATCAGCCCGCGCCCCTGCTGTTGTAAAAAACCGCAATATAATTTTAATCTTTTATTTATTAATTTCTTAAAACTGTGTAATTTACAAAAAAATGCACAAACAAAAATCCATATTTTAATATATAGGACCCCGCGGTCGGGTGCGGATGCACCCCTTGAACGCCCAGGTAAAGACGGCCCTGCTTGCTCCCTACTGAAACAGTTACTTTCGGCGATTTATCCGAACCAATACGACATTGGCACCATCAAAAAACAAGCCTACACATAACTAAAAGGCCGGCAACGCTTCCGTGATTCCTGCGGTGTCGCGGATGTCTATGGGCGGCGTTGATTGCTTTCCATCAGGCGAAACGCTCGCTCGTTTGCCCTCTTGTACCATAAAAGAAAAGAATGATAATAATGCTTGATAAATTAAATAAAATCCTAACAGGATATCGACGGACGAAAGCAAAAACGGTATCAATGGCCTTGACAGACATGTCAAAAGAAAGACTTGCATATTTGGATCAGAATAATACCGTGTCAAATACTCCGAGTCTCACAGCCTTACGACCTATAAAAAATTTCGTACAACTTTGAAACTGACTATTTTTGAGTGATCAGATACAATTTTTTCAGAAATCTTAAAAGTTTTCTTGTCTCTGGTGTTAAGTTTTCATTTTGCGGATTATTAAGCTTTCGCTTTTTTTGCGTCGATATGGTTTTAATATTAATACAAGTAAAACTAAAGTCATGACTGTTAGTAAAAACATAATTGCTACTGTACCAATATATCTTGGTAATAACATTATATAGAGAAAATGACATGATGTAAATATCTTGATAGTTGGTTGAATGGAAAATGGGAACCAGAAATAGAGATTAAAATCAGAATCGAAACTGCCAGAAACACCAGAATATAATATAATAAAAGAAAAGCAAAGCACCAGGAAAGAACAAACAATAGAATAGAAGAAATGAAGAAACTGATCCAAGAGGAACCCACAGGAAAACAAGGAAAATAATGAGAAGTATAATTTATTAAAAGTCATTATTAATGGCAAAATTGAAAATAGAAGAGGCCACGGTAGAAGAAAAAAAATTCTTGGACTAAGAATATAAAAGACTGGTTGAAGGTGGAAAACTCAGAAAAGTTTATTTGCATGCCTGGTATTTTTAGTCAGTAAGGAAAAGATTTCCTCGATTCCGCGATTTTTCGATTCCCCGAACAATTTGACGAAGCACATAGACTTGGAATAAATACCTTTAGGCCATTCAAAATTATATCGATGCGGGAATTAAAACTGTGACATCTTATAGAGTGAAATAAGTAGTTTCGTTACTTAACTATTAAGTCATCTAACTAACTTTGTTGGCGCAGCGACCCAAAATGGATCATGGACTCCGAATAGATCTTACGCTACTTTGCCCTGTCCTGCGCCACCTCCTGCCAGTTACAGACTTGAAGGTTGCGCAAGTCATCTTTATTTACCTCATACATGGCACCGGGTCTAAACAGGGAACTCTCAATTCCATGTGGATAATCGAAAGTATTACCAATAAGTTACTCGTCGTTAGGATCTGGTCGGTTTCTTAACAATGTGCTTTTTATGGAAGGGGTGTTAGCCCTCCGCAAAACCCCCAGATGCTGCAGGACCGCATCCTACTTAGGTCCGTAAGTCCATCAAATTACACTATATGTCCAAAAATAGACTTAAATTTTAAAAAACAATTACAATTATATGATAATAAAATTAAAGTTTAAATATTGACGTATGATTAAGTCATCTATTATATTATATCATGATAATAAGTTTCTTTCTTATTCTTTGTCATTATTTCGTCTGTAGAAGCATCGTGTTAGCACGATTCAAGTATTATTCTATTATACACCAAACGAAAATAAACATAAAAATTGTTGGCCCAGACACAAAACAAACATTTGCGACCTTTGCAAACATTTGCACACGTGGCCCGGTTTTGAAGGCGGCCAATGTGGCCGCCGCGACAATCGAGTCGAGGGTCGAGGAAGAAAAAGAGAGTAATAGTAGGTGAGTGAGACACGACGTGCTATTTATATCGGACCTTGACAGACATGGTTGCGGGCGTTATGGTTGCCGTGACAAGAGGCCATGACTCGTGTTCCTTTTGTGTCACGTATATCATTATGCAAAGAAAAGAATTTCCCTTATATTGTTTTTATATTTTTTTTTACACTCTGTATATGTGAACAACAAACTATATAAAACTTGATTCTTGTTAACTGAAGCAATTATTCGATTATAGAATGAAATACAAAGAGTAAAATTATTAATTGTTTTTGTGTACTATTAATTATTATTTTACTGTTATTGTTATTTATACTAACCCTTATTTGTTTAACAGCCCATATATGTCCCACTGCTGAGCACGAGCCTCTCCATTTCTGGAGGAACGGACGTTAACCCACCACGCTTGTCCAATGCGGATTGTCGGGGTAACCAGACTCGGAATAAATACAAATTGGTCATCACTAACTTCTATAACCAAATATATTTATTCTAACCTATCTAAGCACTTGGTATCCAAGAGATGGGAAAAGGAGTGACTTCAGAAGAGTTGCTGGCAAAAAATGGATAACATTAGCAAGAGATAGAGCAGCACGCAAATCTTTGGAGGAGGCCTTTGTCGAAGGACAGGCTGTCGATTCTACAAATTAAATCTAACTAATTAATCAATGATGATTAATGATAGACAATAATAAACGCTTTATTTATTTACCTAAGCATTGTGATCCGTAATCTAGCTATATGCTGGTTCTTGCTGAAATTAGCGTCAGTTCTTCTAATACTGATTTACTTGACTTATGTTCCTATATCCCCCATGTAGGGTAGAGGGCGTCCACAGTGCTCCGCCATCGCGTTCTATCTTGAGCTACGCGCTTTATTCCACTCCAGGTCATTCCGATGCTACCCGCTTCTGCTTTCCTTTTGCCTTGGAGGCTGTAATCTAGGGCTTGCTTAGAGATATGATTGGGCTCCCGGCGAAGAGTGTGGCCGATCAAGTACTCAACAATCACGCGTTCTAATAAAGCGCTAAGAATAGAAGATAACAGATTCCACAGAGTGATGGCGCGTAGAAAGAAGTTTAGAAATACACCATACTGGATCGCCACACATTCAGATGGTGGGGATGAAACTTTCGCCTCAACACGAGGCATCATCAGGTATATTATATATCAGATATAGTAGACTCTACGGAAGACAACCATTTAGTTTAATATAATATATTAATTTAAAGAAAATTTGTTAATTACCGTCTTGAACAACTTGTATCTCAAGCAATGTCTTCATTTGCTTGAAAACTAGTCAGATTCAGGTAAATGTCGCACCCTTATCACTTTACCCCAAACAAGGGGCTGAACATTAATATTTCAAACTTAGTACCTCACAGTACAACGAATTGACGTTTATCCACTCAACTGTGAAGGAATTTAGATTAAATTTGTAATTTGTATGGACTGGCGGAGGTTTGGGTCTGGCGTAAGAAAAAGTGTACACCTTCCTACTGTCTCAGGTTGGTCACAATGATTGGACACGTGCTTTTAAATACAGAATATCGACTTTCCCCGCCAAGTTACATCAGTGACGTTGTGTTTTATTTCATTTTCATAATCTTATATTATTATCAGTTATATTGTTTAATTATGGTGGTGTATTATACAACATAGTTCGATTAAGGCGTATAAGTGAAGTGATATGAAATAAATGCGTGTATCGTGACTTTTTAAGTTGACTGAAAAAGTCCATAGTAGGTTTTGGTAGAATACGTGGCTATTCTACCAAAACCTACTATGGATTTTTTCAGTTTTATCACGACGGTTTACTAGTTATATTTTATTCATTCATTCATTCATTTGAATTAATGGCATTCAATATTAACTAATATATTGAAAGCCATTAAATCAAATTAGATTTGATGTTTTAAGAGATTTGATGTTAACGTATTTTACTTGACACTGGCATAATAGTTATAACTAATTGCCATCAAAGAAAAGAAAAGTACAGAACGTCATATATTTCATGTCATGACATACGATTGGTTTATTAGCTAGCGTCTTTCGAAATAAATATATGCAGGTGGTTCTATATTCTTGTCACTTAATGGGGTTACATGACAGATGAACAATTGACGGTTGATAATGAAATATAACTCAATAATGAACATTGTGCATACTTTATGGCCGAAATCACAAAGATATACTATTGTTAGAGCCACGAGTACTTTGTTAAGAATGGCATATTATTCGTATGTATCATGTATGGGCCGGCTCGCCCGGGGAAGTATCACACTCTCGCAGGAAATCGGCGTCTGAGTGGTAGCTTAGTTCGGTGAGCGATTCAGTTCCAAAGCCCCCTCCCTCCCCCCTCCTTCTCCGCTCCCGTAACAACATTTTCCTTAAAGGCCGGTAAGGCTTCCCGTGGCGCTGCGGATGTCTATAGGCGGCTTTGGTTGCTTTCCATCAGGTAAGACGCCTGCTCGTTTGCCTTCCTATCCCCTAAACAAATAATAATACTGACAACTGATTTATTATTAAAGTTAAGTGTGTGTATTTGTTGCATGTTTAAATTCAAATGTTTTTGTCCCGTTGTTTAACTGTCGTGTTTTTAATTGTATGACTTTATTTCTCGCCTAATTATCTGTCACGTGTTCTCACGTAGACACACATATAATGATATCCACGACACAGGCTATCTAGTGTAGGAGCTTTATAAAAATAAAACATTTTTACCCACATAGCCCCATGTAGGTAAAAACGTTTAATTTTAAATATAAAAAAGTGATAATTTTATGTGAGGTAAAAGAGAGAAATATAGGGAAAAAATTTAAAATTAAGTTATCTAAATACGGAAATACACTGGGCTCATAAAAAATACACGCTACATGTAAAGGGTCCTCTCCGTAACGTACCTGACACGTTGTCAGTTATGCCGCGTTCCCCGTCTGCGGCACGAACCGTAATCCGGAACCGTCCGGTGTGAAAATACCTATTTGTATTTAACATGCCAGTGTGACTTTGTAAAATAAATATAAAATTCAAATTTTCATTCATGACTAAAAATATAGTTTGTCCACACTATATATAAAACCCGCGCTTCTCTTCTTCGTAAAAGTTATTGCATGTTATTTATATCCTTTATAGTTTTTTCATTGGTTTATGTTTGAAAACCTTATCCGCCCACCGAAAACCCTATATTGATTGCTTTCTATCAGACGACACGCTTGCTCGTTTGCCCTTCTATCTCATAAAAAAAAGGAACCAACATAACATACATCAATATCAATTATTAATGGAGTCAGCCGGTACTTTGCGGAAATCCATCAATATGTGGACAGTCAAAAGTTTTACTTAGCTAAGATCCGCGACAAGCAGCAGTTTTTCTGCTGGATGAAGTGAACTTATTTGGAACTTAAACCAAAAACTTACCGAAAATCGGCCATCAATTCTCCACCCACCAACCACTATACACAACACCAAACACACACTACCACTTTTCCACCTTGTGAACGACACGTGTTTCACCCCAACACGAGGCATCTTCAGGTATAATAGACTCTACGGAAGACAACCGAAAACTTTTCGATTGTCTTCCACTCCAGCAGTCGCCTACTCCAACGATTGCCGGTTCTCCGACAAACGTATCCAGCCCATTGCCACTTCAGTCTGGTAACTTAAAGAGCTATGTCAGCGACTCTGGTTCTCCGGCGAATTTCTTCATTTCGATATTTTTCCAGATAATATACATACACAAGAAACATGTTTGACACAATAAGATTTAACGCAAATTCGAAAGTTTGTGAGTATGGATCTATGTTTGTTACTCTTTCACGAAAAACCTACTGGACGGATCTTGGCGTGTGCTGCTTAAATCATTGGAGTTACACAAAGATCATCTACCGAAGGATTGTTTGTCTTGAATAGTTCTAAATAAAATCGGATATAACATCGGAATAACATATAGGCTACAATTTGTAAAGATTTTATGTAATTTTGGTCGTAATATAATTGTACTATTAAGTAAAAAAGAAATATATTTATTTAAAATGATCTGTCACGAAACTTAATGTGGCAGATCAAATTCCACGCGTGTGAAGCCGCGGGCAAAAGCTAGTAGTCATCTAATTTCAATTTTTGTATACATAGAGACGTCTTTGTTAAATTACCAGCGTGTTTTTGTTGTGTCATCGCATTTCTACTGAAGTAAGGTCGTCCCGACCCACTTCACTCCAGACGAAATTGTTTGAAAGCTGAAGCCAAGAATTTAACTTTAGATTTGGGTTTGGTTATAACAGATGTACATACATATATGGCCTTTCTGTAGTCGAGAACGTTTTACGAAAACGGGCGCCCTAGGCCTGACGAAATTAACGCTCCCTCTCCACAAAATACTCAAAAAAGCATAGGATAAAATTAATAAGAAATTTGAACAATAGTCCAATATATATATATATATATATCACTGAAACATACCTTGATCAAAAATGACTGAAGTTTTTAAGAAAGATCAGGTCAAGAGTACCCTTAATCGTAGCAGATGGAGATCTGTGGTCTCAAGTGGTGTGGTATCAAGCTACCACTCACACGCCGGTTTTCTGTGGGAGTGTGGTACTTCGTCGGGCAATCCAGCCCATTCATGCTACAGACAAATATTATGCCACTATAGACAAAGTATTCGTCTGCAGCGCGGCTCTACAACTAAAACATTTTGTAAACAATAGATAGATAGATACATTCATAAAATTAGGGATATTATTATTTATTTTCATCATTCTTAATTATTATTTTTATCTAATATTTTTAATATTGCACCCTGTATCCCTGGATAGTCTGGATTTTTGTAACCATATAATTTGCTGTTCCAGATACATTTATATATAAGTGAACCTTAATAAGAACTAAAATATTCTTAGGTTATATTGATACTAGAATAAAAAATTTAATGATTTGGGCACATAGCGAGGATGGATGGATTAAATTTAAAATTTGCGAAAACAGCCGTACATTTCCTGCTTTGTGAGAGACTCGACTGCTTGGTTGTCAACAAGAACCTTCGCAGTAAGAAAGTTTGTATTAATGAACAGATTGGTTTGCGCTGTAAATTTATGATAGCTCATAATGCTTGTTCCGAGTCTGATTTGCGGTAGTGAAAGTTGGGTTTGCCAAAAGAATAATGATAGCAGATTGAATGCAGTAAAAATGAGAGTGTTAGTAGCGTAAGAGAGCGATGTGGAATAACCGTGGAATAATCGTGACAGAAGTTGAGAAGGTATGCTTAGATGGTTTGAGTACATAGAGAGGGTAGAGAACATACCTAGCAGAGATCGCTTTAAGCTGTGAGCTTCCTCTGTGAATATCCAAGTTAATCGAATCATGAATATAGTGCTGTATCATTGGGAATCTATCGCATTCGCTAATATCAAACTCCAATCCATTAATGATCGAGGTCACTGTGCCAGTCAAGTAAGTGAGATTAATAGTGTTCAAGTCATTTGATTTTGCTCCATTACATATATATCAAGATACAGATAATGTACTTTGCGTACTGTATCGTTTATTATGGCGTATGTTTTGAAAATTTTTCTCTCTCTTATGCACCCTCTGTAAAAACATGTACGGTGCCATTTTACAAAATTCATGTAATTATTTAAAATATAATATTATATGAATGATTCAAATTATTTCTTGTCTTGAATACCTAAATCTTTTGTTGGCTTGTATTTTAGCCCGGATATCAGCCCGCGGCTGTCCACTGCTAGACATAGCCTTCATCAAGAATCATCTTCAAGAAGCGCTAATGACATATGGTTAAATAATATTACGAGTATTTTTAAGTTTTATATGTTGGTGTGTTTTATATAAATGATATGGATTTCATTGTACTTTCTTTTTTAGAAAGAAAGAAAAACTTCATTTGGAAATACCTAATGTTTAGTAAAGTTTGCTGCACATCACGGCATCGGTTGAATGTAAATATGTAATTTTAAGTTTCAAACTATAAGTTGTTGGAAGTTGTTGGTAGTTCAAAGGCTATACTTTGAGCAAACAAGCGGTGGAGTCTACGATACCCGGTAACTTTCATAACATTTGAACCATGCTTACACCAAGATATACCACAACTATTATCATTCAAATATTTTACTCTATACAACTTACCACAAATAAAAAGAAATCACTTTAATTGTCTATGGTATCAATACCAGGCCTCACTTAAGGTTCGCCACCTAGCCCGATCTTCGCCTACACGCATCCAGTCTCTGCCAGCCATCCTTACGGAGTCGAAATGTGGACGCTGACAGTTCGTCTGCTTCACAAGGTCAGAGTCGCTCAGAGATCTATGGATACAGCTAGTTCGGAGTTTCTCTGGTAGATATGATTCGAAATTAACAAATCCGCCAGAGAAATAAAGTCACCGACGTAGCCTTTCAAATTAGCAAACTAAAGTGGCAATGGGTTGGTCACGTTTGTCGGAGATCCGACAATCGTTGGAGTAGACGAGTGCTAGAATGGAGATCATTTCTCGGTTAGTGTAGTGTAGGATGCTCTCCGGCTAGATGGTAGGACGATTTGCGCAGGGCGGCTGGCAGAAACTGGATACGTGAAGCCGAAGATCGGGCTAGATGGCGCTTCTTGGGGTAGGCCTATGTCCAGTAATGATGTCAGATACCTTGCTAGAATACTAGAAATATAAAGAAATATAAAATTTATAAAAATTAAAATCGAAAATTTTCATTTTCTTCCATTTTCGAATAAATGGGAACTAGCTCAATGTTCTAAACTACTTAGCGGATACTTTATAAACTTATTTACGTGCCAGGCAACTTTGCAACTGTCTTCTGAAGTATTCCGAGAAAATTACATTAAGGGTAACGTGACCTGTGTGATAACAAGCTGGGAGGCAAAGGAATTGGCACGCAATGTACCAAGTTTTTAACCTTTTAAATTTCTAATGAATATTCATCGCTATAATTTGTTGGAAATACGTAAGTGGAGGTTTTACAACCTTTTCATTTGAACTAGAACGATGTCAACTCAAACCAGTATTGGCTGTCCTGTAGCAGAATTAAATATAAATAGCAAAAAATAACAAAAAAACTCCAAACGTAAATAACAAAAAAACTCCAAACGTAAATAACAAAAAAATACAAATATTAAATGGAGTAAAAGAAGGTGTTGTGACAAAAATTGAGAAAGAAATGCTTAGATGGTTTGAGCATATAGAGAGGATGGATGAAAGACTACTACGGCAAAAGAAATTTACGTTGCGAATATGGATAGAAGGTGCGGTAGGGGAAAACCACGGAAAATATACATTGAACAAATTGCTGAAGTTTTAAAGAAAGGCCAGGTTAAAAGTATCCTTAACCAGCGGGCTTGCACAAGGAGAGTGATGAGTGTGGAGGAAGCAAGGAAAGTATGCTGAGATCGTAGCAGATGGAGATCTGTGGTCTCTGCCTACCCCTACGGGAAGCACGCGTGACATGTATGTATGTATGGAAAGATTAAATGAAATTCAATAACTTTTACAAAGAAAAGAAGTGTGGGTATTGTTTTTTAAAAACGAATTCGTCTAAAATTTGGCTGCCACGTCTGGCTCTCTTTTAGAATATAGCCACAGGCTACTGGCTAATGAATTGACGTTGGGATGCCGTTAACCTCGCGGACGATATTTGCTTTTAGTGCTAAGATGGTCGTCGGCTTTGCTTCTTAAACTTTATTCTTAAAGTACCCCCATAGAAAAAATTCCATAAGGGTAAGATCCAGCGACCTAGGTGGCCAGAAGATATTGCTGTTATGTCCTATCAAGTATGTGTACATTTTTTATGGATGCTAGCAAACAAATGAGGTAATCAAATGCTAAGCATCCATCGCTGCCCATGAATATCTGCAGTACTAAGGCCACTGCATATATGCTGCAATCTCTAGTGATGTGGCTAACGAAACGCGGCAATGCGGTAAAACGCTACCACGGTATTATCTCTCTGCTTATTTAGGTTGTTCCGAAATTTGTTAGCAGCAAAATAAATGTATTTTTTTCCTGAAACTATTTTGAATTAACAGCTAATTTTATTATATAACTACTCGGTGAAAATCATTGGCCCCTCATGTGAAGTAATTTTTTTTTAAATATTTTTAGGGATTCCGGGGTCCAAGGGATTTTTTTCCACCAAGATAACGGGTTCGCTCATACAGCTGCTAGAAGCATCGACTACATGACATCTTCGGGGGTATGTTACCCCATCCCCGGCACAGACCAGATTTAGTTATATGCGTTTTTCTTTTTATTTTCCCAAGTTGAAAAATTCTTTGTGAGTGAAAATCTAACACCGCAGACGAGGCTGTCGAAGAATTCCGAAGGTTATTTTTCAACCTCCCGCAAGAGACATTTCTTAAATGTTTCGAAAGCTGGTTCACCCGAATACATAAGAGGTCGTTGGGGAATATTTCGAGAAGCTATAAATAAAAATTTTTCATATTCGTGTAAAATAGTACTTTTATTTCATTATCAATTTTTTGAACCGCCCACGTACTATTTTAACTTATTACGACAAAAGTTCTGAGGAATTGTTTTGTCTCCTACTAGTCGTAGAGTTCCACCATCGGAATATTCGCGGAGTAGTTCCATGTCATGCAAAATACTTGAATTGTTGTAATAACGCACCACAAAGAAGTTTTCAATTCAAAATTTCACGTACCTCGCTTTGTCAAATGACGCCCGCATACATAATCGAAAGCAGCGAACGCTAGCGTCTGTCTCAGTAGTGCCCGAGTAAACTATAGATTATCTATTCTATCGCCATTACTTTGAAAATACAAATAACTATTCCTTACGGTCTCAAAAGTGGCTATATCTGCGATAATTTACTTATATAAAAAAGACAGTGAGCCTTCAAAAGATTTCATCATTAGCTTCATCCCTAGCATTCCGATGAGTGGCGATCCACAATGCGTTTTTCTAGAAACTTCTTTCCACGCACCACTACTCTGTTGGATCAGCTACATCCAGCGGGGTTTCCGAACCGATAAGACATTGGAACCTACAAAAACAAGCCTTCACTTTTCTTAAAGGCCGGCAACGCTTCAGCAACGCCTGTGGCACTGCGGATGTCTATGGGCGGCGTTAATTGCTTTCCATCACGTGACACGTCTGCTCGTTTGCCTTCCTATCCCACGAAAAAAAAATATAATTCAATCTCTGCGATATTTTCAAACAAATATGACATATATGTTTACGAAATGCGGACAAGCCTGGCATCAACTGGTGTTGCGGATGTCTATGGGCGGCGTTGATCGCTTACTATCACGTGACCTGAATGCGCAAAAATACTTTCGTCGATATCCTATTAGGGTGTGATACTTTTCGGGTCAAACCGGCTGCCAATATTAACTTACCAGTGCATTATTTTTTTATTTTGTTATTAAAATTATACACTGCTGGCCAAAACTTTGAGACCGCTTATGTCAAAGAAGAAAAATAAAATAAGACTCAAAAGATTAATAATGGAGTCAGGCGTTACTTTGCAGAAATCCATCACTATATGGAAAGTCAGTTAATAATGTGTGTTTACCGTTGGGTTAAGTGGATTTATTTGGAACTTAAACCAAAAACATACCGAAAATCGGCCATCAACTCTCCACCCACCAACCACTACGCACAACACCAAACACACATTATTACTTTTACATCTTGTAAACAAGGCATATTCAGGTATAGTAGACTCTACGGAAGACTTTTCGGTTGTCTTCCGTAGAGTCTACTATACCTGAAGATGCCTCGCATTGGGGCGAAACACGTGTCGTTTACAAGATGGAAAAGTGGTTATTGTTTTGCTTGTCGCGGATCTTAGCTAAGTAAAACTTTTGACTGTCCATATAATACTCAAAATACAAAGCAAGTGATTTAATAATTAACTTTAGATTTAATTAAATATTTATTTACTAATAATACACATTCATCTAGAATTTAACAAAGAAATCAAGAAATATTAACCTCCTGGGCGAAAACCCACCTTTTCAGTCTATTACTTTATTCACTAGTCTCAACAAACGAGCAATCAATTTATCGAGCATATTTTGTGAAATATCCTTCCACGTATCTTCTTGCGAGGTAGGAAAACAACTGCGCACATTTTTATAACATAAATGAAAACAATCTTGGTACTATTAATAACATATTGTTGGTGTACAAGAAAGTTGATTTATGACGAAATGCTAATTTCTCTTTGAACTATAATTTGATTGTATCTTAACTGTGCATAATCGAATGGTTATATGTCAGCGAAATAAAGCGCGTAGCTCAAGATAGTACGCAACTTTTCCCGCCAATTTACATCAATGATATTGTATTTTTATTTTATTTTCATAACCATATATTATTATCGGTTATATTGTTTAATTATGGTGGTGTATTACACAATATAGTTTGATTAAGTATAAGTGAAGTGATATGAAATAAATGTGTGTATCATGACTTTTTAAGTTGACTGAAAAAGTCCATAGAAGGTTTTGGTAGAATAGCCACCATTTTATCATGACGGAACGTGATAAGTTGATTAATTACATAATATTTCAAAAGATTTGATGGTATCGTATTTTACTTGATACTGGCATAATAGTTGTAACTAATTAAAAAAGAAAACATACACGCGATGGCGGAGTATTATGGACTCTCTCTGCTCCACATGGGAGACATAGGAACATGGATCAAAAGTAAGTCATAAAGTTCGAATTGCTCACATTGACGCCTTATAAAACAATTAACAAAAGACAGGATAGCCACGGAGTTTCTTTCGCCGTTTCTTCCGCCGGTCAGACGAATCTTATTGCGAAATGGTGGTTAAAGCTTTTGGTGGATTGATGTTTGACAAATTAAATGTAGATGATTAACAAAGTCAGGCGTTAAGTAACCGGTTATCTTCCGTACAGTCTACTATACTTGATGATGCCTCGTGGTGAGGCAAAACACGTGTTGTTTGCAAGGTGGAAAAGTGGGAGTGTCTGTTTGGTGTTGTGTTCAGTAGTTGGTGGGCTGAAAGTTTTTGACGGCCGTTTTTCGGTAAGATTTAGTTTAAGTTCCATGTAAATCCACTTTATCGAGCGGGAAAACACACATTATTACTTTTCTATTGTTGTTTGCTTGTCGCGGATCTTAGCTAAACTAATTTCTAACCTAGAAAATAAAGAAGTTGAAATTGACGTGTGCTTGTGTGTGTGAACGTGCGTGATTTCGTATGTATTACTGTGTGTAAAGCGTTGTATGCAATATCGGACATATTAAAGTCAACCTTGAGGACATTCCAAAGTGTCTATAATGGGCTGCGCTGGTGGATTTCTGTAACTCGCTTGACCGCTCGCCTATCTTTTCCATAAAAAAATACCACAATTTTCTCTACAAAAGCCAAACCCGTGAGCAAACTTAGAATTATGGTGCTGGCAGAGAGAATTATTTAAAAGTTGAATAATACAAGGTTACGGGAGCGAACCCACTAACGAAATCCAGTTATAAATAAATGAAAAGAGCACACTGGGGAGGATTGGGCAAACTTACTGAATAGTATAAAAGAAAGGGCGAGGCTTGCTTTTCAACGGCAATTATTAATTCATTACAGGAAGAGCTATACTGTGAGATTTTGTGTGCGGTAAATTGTAAAATGATAAGGCATTTATGCGAAAAGTAATTGATGGTCTAGTTTATTTTTTTTATTTATGACAATTTACAGGTTAAGTTGCTGCGTGCGTGCGTGCGTGCTGACACCTTCCGATTCGGTTATTATTCAAATTTGGTGACTAGTTCAATCAATCAATCAACAGGTAGGCCACTGCTGGGTATAGGCTTCCCCCATAAAGCGCCACCTAGCCCGATCTCTGATTTCACGCATCCAGTTTCTGCCAGCCGCTCAGAGCAATAGGCTGACTAGTCTTTTTGTTAACATACCATATATGTCCCACTGCTGAGCACGGGCCTCTCCATTACTGGAGGAATGGACGTAAACCCACCACGCTTTTTCAATACGGATTGACGGGGTTACTAGACTTGGAACAAATATTTGTAATCCATACATATATATTCCGATATGGGGATCGAACTTGCGACTATTGACTCTGCGGACGGAGGGCCTCGTCACTGAGCCAATTTGGTCGTCCAATCGTCGTCGTTATCGCTGGTCGTGGTTGGCTGACTCCTAAAATATTAATTAATAGTTATCGATTATTAATTATTGTTTTAGGAGATTATAAATTAGTTTAAATATTTTAAATAAAAAAACGTTTGAAATAAGCAAGGTCTATTATCCCGATAATCGTGCCAAACGATAAAAATACTTATCGTTCTTTAAACGAAAACACAACGAATAACAAAGAGACAATTGTAAACAAAACAAAATCAGAGAACTGAAAGAAAAATAATTGATCGCAACAAAGGTTGTAGATATTTAAAAATAAAAGAAAAAATGTGTGTTTTTAAATATTACTAGAATTCTTGTTAAACATTTTATCTACGCTAGTAATGCTTGTGCTAAGAAATGGTTCACATTGGATGAGTGGCAGTCCATTACGGTGCGTTTCTCTCGAAACTTCTTTCCATGCACCACCACTCTGTGGAACCAGCTACCCTCGGCGGTCTTTCCGAACCGATACGACATTCGCACCTTCAAAAAACAAGCCTAAAATGCCGGCAACTCTTCCGTGACTCCTGCAGTGTCGCGGTTGCCTATGGGCGGCGTTGATTGTTTTCCATCAGGTGACACGCTTGCCCGTTTGCCTTCCTATCCAATAAAAAAAAACATTAATAGTCCAATAGAAGAGATAATTTCATGACTTGAAATTGTATGCCTGAACGTTACCTACTGAGCATTTGCTGCTTTTTATAGAATAGAATAGAATATATTATAATATAATAGAATAGAGTAGAATAGAGTAGAATAGAATAAAATAGAATAGAATAGAATAGAATAGAATAGAATAGAATAGAATAGAATGGAATAGAATGGAATAGAATGGAATAGAATGGAATAGAATGGAATAGAATGGAATAGAATGGAATAGAATGGAATAGAATGGAATAGAATGGAATAGAATGGAATAGAATGGAATAGAATGGAATAGAATGGAATAGAATGGAATAGAATGGAATAGAATGGAATAGAATGGAATAGAATGGAATAGAATGGAATAGAATGGAATAGAATGGAATAGAATGGAATAGAATGGAATAGAATGGAATAGAATGGAATAGAATGGAATAGAATGGAATAGAATGGAATAGAATGGAATAGAATGGAATAGACTGGAATAGAGTGGAATAGAGTGGAATAGAGTGGAATAGAGTGGAATAGAGTGGAGTAGAGTAGAATAGTGTAGAAGAGAAGAGAAGAGAAAAGAGGAGAGGAGAAGAGAAGAGAAGAGAAGAGAGGAGAGGAGAGGAGAAGAGAGGAGAAGAGAGGATAGGAGAGGATAGGAGAGGAGAGGAGAGGAGAGGAGAGGAGAGGAGAGGAGAGGAGAGGAGAGGAGAGGAGAGGAGAGGAGAGGAGAGGAGAGGAGAGGAGAGGAGAGGAGAGGAGAGGAGAGGAGAGGAGAGGAGAGGAGAGGAGAGGAGAGGAGAGGAGAGGAGAGGAGAGGAGAGGAGAGGAGAGGAGAGGAGAGGAGAGGAGAGGAGAGGAGAGGAGAGGAGAGGAGAGGAGAGGAGAGGAGAGGAGAGGAGAGGAGAGGAGAGGAGAGGAGAGGAGAGGAGAGGAGAGGAGAGGAGAGGAGAGGAGAGGAGAGGAGAGGAGAGGAGAGGAGAGGAGAGGAGAGGAGAGGAGAGGAGAGGAGAGGAGAGGAGAGGAGAGGAGAGGAGAGGAGAGGAGAGGAGAGGAGAGGAGAGAGGAGAGGAGAGGAGAGGAGAGGAGAGGAGAGGAGAGGAGAGGAGAGGAGAGGAGAGGAGAGGAGGAGAACAGAAGAGAACAGAACAGAACAGAACAGAACAGAATAGAACAGAACAGAAGAGAACAGAAGAGAACAGAAGAGAACAGAAGAGAAGAGAACAGGACAGAACAGAACAGAATAGAATAGAATAGAAAAGAATAGAATAGCATAGCATAGAATAGAATAGAATAGAATAGAAAAACTTTATTTATGACACCTTTTTTTACAATAACTAAAATTAAATCCTTAATAATATTATATATACAAATAAATAAACAAAACAAAAAGAAAATAATTTTAATCTAACGAGTGTCATAAAATGGTTCTTGCTCAGCATATGCCGGGCGCACTATTGGAGCACCCGACGCTGGTTTTCAGCAAGAACCAACGTGGTCAGATCGCGGACCACAGTGACACACACAGTTATAATGGTTATAGGATTCTTTCAGTTATTGTTGTGTATATTACACTGGACTATTGATGTGAACTATTTCCTAGTAATGAACTATGTATGAATGAACTATATGAGTAATGAACAAAATCATTATTGACTTAATTGGAATGAATAATCAGAGTTCTAGCCTAATATGTATGTAGGATGTATGTGTGTATATATTTAATTTTGTTTTTGCTAAAGGGTGATCGATAGTGAATGCTATCCATCTTCATACCAAAAACTGTACAATAGCAGTAATAGATAAATAATATTAAATTAATGAACGTCTTTAAAAATATTTAGTATGTAGTTAGCAATCCGTGATGTAAATGTGCATTGAAAAATTAAGTGGCCTTTGAAACAAGCATTCTGCTAGTATTTACGTAGGTTGTTACTTGGTAGTTGCTAATCACGGAATAGAACCCTTGAAAATAATAACTCCATAACGTGACTGGCGTAAATAAATATGGGGTACAACGACTTATTATAGACAAGTTAAAAAATAAAATACAAATTGTGTGCAGTACACAGTGGTACAGTCGGGCGCAAAAGTATATATTAAAGGAAATATGGTTAATGTCAACGCGTTAATGTCAAAAAGCGAAAATGAACGAAACTTACAACCAGAGTCAAAAAACTTTTAAGATTTCTGAAAAAATTGTATCTGATCACTCAAAAACAGTCAGTTTCAACGCTGTACAAAATTTTCTATTGATCGTAGAGCTGTGAGACTCAGACCATTCTACGCAAAAATTTTTTTGATCCGAATAAGCATTTTTTTTTTTACATCTGTGTCATTTACAACGTTTTCGCTATTTTGCGTCGATATAATTCCTTTCTCGTGAAAAGGTACATTGATGATATTGTATAAATATTACAATATCCCGAAGTCTGAAGACTAAAGTCTTCGAGCAGTGTATCTTATCTATACTCTCTTACGGCGCCGAAACGTAGAGGCTGAGAGTCTGTCTGCTTCATAAACTCAGAGTTGCTATGAAGAGAACTATGCTCGGAGTTTCTCTGGTAGATACGATTCGAAATGAATAAATCCGCCAGAGAACTAAAGTCACCGACTATTCGAATTAGCAAACTAAAGTGGCATGATGAGAAATGATGAAAAAATTAGGAGAATGTTATGACTTCTCCATGGTAGTGTACTTTGAGAGAGATTTATTTCCGATATCCGAGATAATAATGCTTAGCGATGGAATGTTGGAAGTTTGTGATGACATTATTTCCTTAGAATAGTTAATAAATAGACTTAGATACTATCATTTAGTGCTGTTAAGAAGAGAACTAATTTAGGCGTATTATCGACACGAGTACACTTTATAAAATTATCCAGTATTTGATTATGCCTTAATTACTTTTGTCGTTGACTGTCCAAACTTTGACATCTGATATGAGTTCGAAGTATTAATTAGTGGCAGCTTGCCGTTAATTCTATATTACTTATTAATTTCTTTTCTTTTTGTTTGCTTTTAATATTAATGAATAATAAGTGATTTTTTATTCTTTCCAGGAATTGTTCATTTTTTAAAAGTAAGTTATTGTAAAAATTCTATTAAATATATATTTTTTCAGTCTATATATATTCCACCCCTAGGTACCGGATATCCTCTTTTCCGAAGGAATAGACATTTACCCTCCATGGTAGTCCAAGGCTAAGGACAAGCCGGACATCCATACTTGGAATAAATACTTTTTAACCTATATTTATTCTGATGTCTAAATCAACCCCGCGACCAATTAATCTGAAATAAAAACCTTTGCCACAGAAATTATTTAAATTTAGCGGTCCTGGGTAAGGTTTTTTAAGCTAAGCGTGAAACGCTAAAAATATATGATAAGTAATGAAAATTGCTTTATATTACCTAATTGCGTCTTAATATATTTTTTGTTAGCTAAACTGTCAACAAGAAAAACGAAATATAATAAAAAATAAAACACAGATTTATATAACTGACAGCTATATATAGGCTTTCATAACTGCCAGTATCATCTTAAATTAGTAAAAGGTTTTTTAATTTGAAATAAATATGTGAATGTATTGTAATTCACTAGAGAAAGAGATGATAAACTGGAACTAAATGATAGAATCCTAACTGATTCGGTTCAGTTGGATAGAATTTTAAATGCCTCAATTGTATGGGCAGTCAAATAAAGCACTTATACAATCGAATTGTCATTTAAACAGTGGAATAATTTTATTTTTGATATTACATTAGGATGCAGTGTCTTCTGGATACTTTAAATATCAATATCAGTCCACGGCAGTCCACTGGACATAGGCCTTCCTCTTGACGCGTCACCTCTTCGGCTACACGCATCCAGTCTCTGCCAGCCGCCTTGCGCAGATCGTCGCTCCATCTAGCAGGGTGCGTCCCACACTACGTTTGACGAGTCGCGGTCTCCGCTCTAGAACTCGTCTACTCCACCGATTGTCGGTTGTTCGACAAACGTGTCTAGCCCATTGCCACTTCAGTATGCTAACTTGAAGAGCTATTTCGGTGACTCTGGTTGTCTGGCGAATTTCACTTTATATATATATATATATATATATATATATATATATATATATATATATATATATATATATATATATATATATATATATATATATATATATATATATATATATATAACGGCTCCACATTGGTCGCTTCTCGCCCTCGTGAGAATCAGGACGTGACGGGTGGCGAACCACGTCGCCGTCATTTTTCAACAAATTAGGTATATTAATTCGG
Organism: Baronia brevicornis; assembly: GCA_031353405.1. Taxonomy (NCBI): domain Eukaryota; kingdom Metazoa; phylum Arthropoda; class Insecta; order Lepidoptera; family Papilionidae; genus Baronia; species Baronia brevicornis. Next base: position 156,405 of record JASFAT010000219.1, read on the forward strand.
GTTAGTGAATCCCACGAGCCGCAAGGGAAGATGGAGGTCAGCCCCAGCAGAGCCCTGCATACTGAGGTAAGGCACCATAGTACCCGGGGGAGCCTGATCCCGGGACGGTCGGCACGCTTGCGACTAAGCTCGCTGCTCGTCGCTCGCGATTGGCGGAGAGAAGGGAAAGGATAGAGAAGGAAGGAAACGGCAGGAACGGAAATGCGGATTAGGGAGGGGTTACCAATCTCGGAATAAATATTTATAAATTCATATATATATTTTATTCTGATGCGGGAATCGAACCCGCGACCATTGACACCGTGGGCGGAGGGCCCCGCCACTGAGCAAATCGGTCGAATTTACAATTATAAAGATTTTTGGCAATATTTTAATCTAAGACACATAATTCGTTTCTAAAATTGTTAGGCATATAACTATGTCCTTTTTCCGCCATCGTCGGCAAATTATGCTTATTTGCGCTTACAGGGTGTAAATTTCAGCTACAATGACCCACCCGTTACTTTAAAATTCCGCCAACGTACGATTTGTAGCCTCACCGAAGGACCCCAAATCGATCTCTAACGACAGAATCGAAGGAATCCTTTTTCGAAAGAGGAAAACTATTAACTACGACTCAAGCTAATGGCACGTATGAAATTTATTATTTATTTTACTTAAGGAAGTGTTTAGTTCCGTCGATGTGGAAAAATGAAGTAAAATACGAGTATTTATGTTGTTTCTGCCAGCCGCCCTGCGCAAATTGTCCCACTATTTAGCCGGGGGGCGTCCCACACTACGTTTACCGAGACGCGGTATCCACTCTAGAAACTGAATGCGTGAAGCCGAATATCGGGCTAGGTGGCGCTTCTTGATTGAGGTCTATATCCAGCAGGGGCAGCCGCAGGCTATGTATACACGTGGGAATCAGATAAATACTATTAAAATTGTTTTTATAATAATCTTTCATCTTTGTTCTATTCTATTCTACTTACTACTTATGCGATACATTGTTTATTATTATACGTTTCTTTAATGTTATATATTTATTTCTCCTTATAAAAAATATTTTTATTTAAAGTGTATACTAAAATTAGTTCTTTTTATATATTCACGCCTATCCCCCCGCAGGGGTTGGCAGAGACCACAGAGCTCCATCCGCTGCCATTCATCGCAGCGAAACGGCTCGTCATTGGTCGCTTTTCGCTCTCGTGAGACTCAGGACGTGACGGGTGGCGAACCACGTCACCGTCATTTTCGACAAATTAGGTATATTAAATTTGTCTTAATGAATCCCACGAGCCGCAAGGGAGGATGGAGGTCAGCCCTAGCAGAGCCCTGCATGCTGAGGTAAGGCACCATAGTCCCCGAGGGAGCCCGACCCCGGGACGATCGGCACGCTTGCGACTAGGCTCGCCCCTAGCCACGCATCCATTGGCACGGCAGACCGTGGATTGGCGGAGAGGAACGGAAAGGATAGAAAAGAAAGGAAGGGGCAGGAAAGGAAATGCGGATTGGGTGGGTTACCAGATTCGGAATAAACATTTATAAATCCATATAAATATTTATTCCGATGCGGGAATCGAACCCGCGACCATTGACTCCGCGGGCGGAGGGCCCCGCCACTGAGCCAATCGTTCGTACGACTGGACTTAATAAAAAAAAATTAGTTTTTTTTTATTAATTCCAGTAGGAGTGTTTGGAAAAACTTACTAAACCAGGCTAAGGCCCACCCGCGGCTGTAATGCCTTTATGATGATATAAATAATCCAAAAAAAATATATATATTATATTTTAAATGTTTGATAGCTCCGGCCACCATAGGTCTTCACTTCTGTTTCCCTTAGGGATAGGCAGAGACCACAGATCGCCATCTGCTACGATCTCGGCACACTTTCCTTGCATCCTCCACACTCATTACTCTCCTCATGCAAGCCCACCAGTTAAGGATACTCTTGACCTTGCCTTTCTTAAAAACTTCGGCAATTTGGTCAAGGTATGCTAGTAAGATAATTTCTCCTTTAAATTTTTAGAATTTAAATATCTTTAGAATATATTAATTCATGTTAAGTTTCACTTACATAAATATAATATGTATATACATAAATGTGGAACAACAATTTGTAAGCTTGCAGATATCAAGAATAAACAAATAAAACGTTTCACAGAAAATGAGAAAACTGAAAGAGTACCATTATATTAAAGGTACGTTTTCATTAGTGCGAATTGTGGTAATTATTAAAAACTCATTTGGCTTATTGCGATATAATCCATTATTAATAAATATATATAAAATAGTAACAGTCCATTATTTGAACTTATCTTCTATCAAAATTGAAGTGTTAGCGTAATTGCCACACTTAGCAAACGGAATAGGCATCGCAGATTGGTCTACAGTACTCAGGTAAATGTTGTCCATTTACTAGTATTTGCTCACATAGTCGCTTCTGGAGGAAAGAATGGAGTCGCACTATTCTATAGCTTCCTGGAACTACGAAGGAGGAAGAATAAGTGGTAGAGCCATGCTGCAGACGAATACTTTGTTAAGAATGGCATATTATCTGACTGTAGCATGAATGGGCCAGCTTGCTCGGGGAAGTACCACACTCTCGTAGAAGGCAATATTTCACTGAGGAGTAGTATTAGTTACCGCGCTTCTTCCGGTGAGTGGTTGAGTTCCGGAAATAAATCATATGTATAGATACAATAGAATATAGTTTAGTCTACTTCTAAATATTAGATTCATTAATATTGGGGAGGTTTTGTTATAAAATATGTTGTTGATGGGCGGATTGGTGATTGCAGTATAGGTTGAAATTAGTCTGATATACGCTATTATAATATATTCTATAGATATCTATTCGAATGAGTTATACATAAATATATTTTATTATAAAATTATTTGCCATAAATTGAAAAGAAAATAAACATTTATAATAAGCAAATAAATGAAATATTTCATAATTAAATTAAATATTTAAGTCTTATATGTGTTATAATTATATATACATAGATTGTATATATGTAAAATAATACGTTGTGCTTTTCTGTTCTCTTTTACGTTCAAGATTTATTACTTTGCAAATTGCGTTCTAATAAATTAATTAAGTTCGTTCTATGGAAGCGGCACCTTACAGTACCGCCGCGTAATTGCTCGCTGTTGCACCGTGGCGCTCGTGATGACGTCATTAACCTCAACTAAGGTGTTTTATAGTGCTTACCTTCCGCTACGCCTGTGTTCGTTAGCGATGTGGTATCGATGAATGAGTGAGTTTAAAGATTCATGGGAGTCAGATGCGTTGTTGGACTTTGTGTTTTTGAAGGTTCCAATCTTGCACCGATCAAGGTAATTGATTCCACAGGGTAGTGGTGCGTGGAAATAATTTGACTACTCATGTGAGACCTGGATGCTAACGCAAAAAAGCGAGCATCTTTATTTCAGGACTAGCCATATATCGTTAGTAACAATCTTTCTTATAATCTAGTGTTAGTAAAATTACAAAATTTGATAAAAATATATTTTATATTTTTTTTTACATTTACAAAACATTAAAATATAATACATTAATAAATTATTACAAATTTGAGAATAATGATATATGTCTATAATCCTATATGTATACTGTTTGAGAGAACAGTTCTGTAGAATATTGACGGACCAAAGAAAATTTTGAACTGTTTTGTATTGAATAGTTTCAATATGTCTCTTTTTATCAGGTTTATCAGGTTCTGCAAGTCATAAAGGCTGTGATCGGTGGGTCAATAAGAAAGAATCAAGGACGCCAGAGCTGTCAAAACTAACTACAAGTGAAATGATCTACAGAACACATCCAAAAGTAGACCCGTGAAGTGGTAGAACCATTATTAGAAGTAGATTCAGGAAGAACTTCGGTTTAGAAAAGTTCTACTTGACAAAGACAGGCTTTGAACAAGTGTCATGGAAGAAAATCGTTGAGGAATTCAATACACGTAATGGGTTGTAGGTACGATGGAAGAGTGTATATTTTGGCGATTTCGGCGACGACGTTGGGAATTAGAATAAATTTCACCCCTATTGAATTTCGGCTTTATTACACAAAATCGAGAAGGCGAACAAAGACAATAAACAAGGAAAAAGGAATCTAAAAATAGATTTCCTTCTACACAACAAAAATATCTTTTTTAAAAAATATGAAATTATTGCAAAACAACTCTTAAAATAAAGCCTCATATTCAAATTAAACTCGTACTCTCTTGCGGTGCCGAGACGTGGACACTGACAGTCCGTCTCCTCGCCAAGCTCAAAGTCGCTTAGAGGGCTATGGAGAGAGCTATGCTCGGGGTTTCTCTGGTGGACAGAATTCGAAATGAAGAAATTCACCGGAGAACCAGAGTCACCGACATTGCTCTTCAAGTTAGCAGACTGAAGTGGCAATGGGCTGAACACGTTTGTCGGAGAACCGACAATTGTTGGAGTAAACGAGTGCTGGAGTGGAGACCGCGACTCGGCAAACGTAGTGTGGGACGCCCTCCTGCTAGATGGAGCGACCATCTGCCCAAGGCGGCTGGCAGAGACTGGATGCGTGTAGCCGAAGATCGGGCTAGGTGGCGCGCCTTGGGTGAGGCCTATGTCCAGCAGTGGACTGCCGCGGGCTGATATTGATATTGATTCAAATTAAATATTTATATGAATTTAATATAATTCTTAATAATTTATTTTAAATAAATTACAATTATTATAGTTATTTTATATTAGCCAACATTATGTTTACATTGTTTTCCAACAGATGGTGCCTTAAGACGTATAAAGTTACTTTTTCCTATTGCATAAAATAATTAAATAATGATATTAATTCTACCCGTCACATCCTAAATCTCACGAGGGCGAAAAGCGATTAATGGAGAGCCGTTTCGCTGCGATGAATGATAGCAAATTGAGCTCTGTGGTCTCTGCCTACCTCTGCGGGGGAAAGGAGTGAATATATATAAAAAAAAATATTAATTCTAAAAAAATATAAAAAATCTAACCAAATTTAAAGATGCAATAAAAATATGTGTTATTAAAATGCCAATGGACAGCACATGATAGAGGAAAGAGAGGAGAAATGGACAATAATAGTCTCAGAGTGGTATCCAAGGGATGGAAGAAGGAGCAAATCAGTGCAGCAGAGCAAAAAAGCTCATCTTCCCAGCGTTTTTTTTGTCGCCCACAAAAAAAAACGCTGGGAAGATGAGCTCAGAAGAATTGCTGGCAAAAATGCATAGGATTAGCAAGAGATAGAACGGCATGGAAATGTTTGGAGAAAGCCTTTATCGTAGAACTAGCTGTCGATTGTACTAATTAAATTAAATTATATAATCATAACTAATAATGAGAGTAACTAATTGGACTTCAAATCTTGCGCTGCAAGTGGACTTGGATAGGCCAAACATTCAGTAGGAACCCCGATCACATTCCCAGACAGGCGCCGGATTGAACTCCTGAAGGGAAAAGAAGCGAGGCTGACCCAAACACACTTGGAGGCGCTCCGTAGTGGCAGAGATGAAATCCATCGGGTTGATCTGGCCTGAAGTGAAGATCGCTCAAGACCGATCGTAATGGAGAAGCACTGTGGACGCCCTTTGCCCCACCTTGGAGACATAGGACCATAAAGAAGAATAATGACAGTAATAAAGGCTTTATTTATATAATTAGTTCTATTATACAGATATTTCATTCTCCATAAGATAATTTAGCGTACTATTTCATGTTTGAGCATGCGTGCGGGCATCTGTGATATGCAATATAAGTTATATTTGGCCATGTTGAAAATATGATTGATTGCATTTTGCCTTGCGGTTGACTGTGAAGGAAATGGAGCTTATGTTACTAACATTGACTTCACGCACACGCACGGCCTTGAAAGCGCCAGCTAAATGACCTAATTTATTAATGAGTAAAAAAGGTGTCGTGAAAAAAATTGAAAAATTGAGAGGATAGAGGGTAGAGGAAGACCAAAGAGAACATACTTTGACCAACTTGCTGAAGTTCTTAAGAAAGGCCAGATCAAAGTACCCTTAAACGACGAGCTTACATGAATATAGCGATGAGTGTGGATGAAGCAAAGAAAGTGTGCCAGGATCGTAGCAGAACTGTGGTCTCTATTTACCCCTACGGGAAACAGACGTGATTATATATATATATATATATATATATATATATATATATATATATATATATATATATATATATATATATATATATATATATATATATATATATATATATATATATATATATATATATATATATATGTATGTAATTTGTTAGGTCATTACTAGTTAGAGTTGCTTTGGCAGAATATCGTAATGTTGCTGTGTTACCGTGTTTTGTAAATTGAGAGCAAGGGGATCTGAAGAGCCGACTCTTTTCCCTTTCCGTTATTTTCTTCTCCCCCTCCTGTTACTTCCTTTTTTCGTCCCATTATTTAAATCCTTACCCTAACTTTAGAAGTGGTGGAACCACGCTATAGACGAATACTTTATCAAAAATGGCACATTATTTGTCTGTAGCATGAATGGGCCGGCTCGCCCGAAAAAGTACTACACTACCGCAGAAATCCGGCGTCTGAGTGGTAGTTTGGCCCGACTCCCCCTCCACTCCCCCGTCTTATAATGCTACTTTCTTTAAATGCCGGCAACGCTTCTGCACTGCCTGTGACGATGCGGATGTTTATTGGCGGCGTTGATTGCTTTCCATCAGGTGACATGCCTGCTATTACAAATGTTTGCTTTGCATTATGTGACACGTTCGTTTCCCCTATCCCTTTTAAATTACGATTAAAACAGCGCTTATACTAATGGATACAACGGAAATATATTAATCACAGGATATAAATCTCTTTTGAAATGGAAATTTAATCCGAAACTCACGCCAAGAGCCAAACGTCCCGACGCAGAACGGAATATTTCCATTAAAATATTCCATTTTTGATCGCTTTAACGCCAGCTTCGGAATTGTAGGCGTACCTGAGCAAGTATAATGAGAAGAATCAAAGGGAATAGAGTCGGTGGTGCGCGAAATGAGACGACATCCAGCGTTGACAGGCGTTTTGGATGATGTCTACCGACGCACTCGATTCTGACACACACTGGTGGGGAAAACATCCAACATGGATTGGAGTTTGATTGAGGGAACGTGACTACAAGTTATCGCTTCATCATTTCAGTATTCCTCATTCTGTATTTTTTAACAAGCTTATGTATAGAGTGTCTGGTTGCAGAACTAGATTTATGAACCTTAACTACTATTTTCGTATAAGGAATATTCAACCATCTTTGTATTAGGTTATAGGTCCAAAATAAGGAGTATACAAAGAGTATTGATCGAACATATTATGTCCTAGTGAGTCCGGGGATTTCCCATTTCTTGTGTGACGCATATTAACCCATTAATCTTGTCCTTCCTATATCTTTAACGTTACTCAAAAATTATTCAAAATCTATAGAAGTGCAGATGGGTTTACCCTTCAATATAATTTCTTAAGTAATCTATCAACCTTCTCATTATTTTCGATATCAACATGGGATTGACTGACTTATCAACAGCCTGCAGCAGTCTACTGTTGTACATAGGCCTCCTCCAATAAGTACCTCCCAGCCCGATCTTCGGCTTCATGCTCTTCATGCTTCGGCTACAGTCTCTGCCAGGCTGCGGCTTCGAGGCGAAACAATTACGTAGGCGTATATTATAATATGTAGCCAATAATTCCTTCTTCGACCATTCCATCAAAAATTGCTGACAGCTCAAATTTGGTTAGCTTTGGTTGTCATCACTTATATTACAAATTAAAAAATTAAATAAGTTATAAGTTCTTCTTTTATGGGATAGGAGGGCAAACGAGCAAGCGTGTCGCCTGATGGAAAGCAATCAACGCCGCCCGTGGACAACCGCGACACCGTAGGAGTCGCGGTAGCGTTGCCGGCCTTTTAGGTTATAGGTTATAGGTTATAGGCTTGTTTTTTGAAGGTTCCAATGTCGTAACGGTTCGGAAAGATCGACGAGGGTAGCTGGTTCCACAAACTAGTGGTGCGAAAAACTTGTTCCACAAACTGTATTACGAACGCATCGACCGTATATCACACACATGATTACAATACGCTAGCGTGACACGTAGTAATTCACGACGCATACTAAAGATCGTTCATTTTATAACTCACAGATCTTTTATTCAGGCCCACATTGTAATGTTGAATTTGTACATTACATTCCATTGCGGATGTCTTTCATTTTGCAGGTTAATGAGGAATATATGAACATCATACCAACAAAGGTTCTTGAATATCAAATGGACGTGAATGATGATTCTGTTTCTTTATCGCTTTTAGGATAAAATGATTTGCTAAGCGATGGTGACATGTCTCAAAGGCGATTCGTTCTCGAAAGGCTTTCGTTGAATTTTTGTATTGGAATAAATACGTAGTATACGCAAAATGAAAACTTACCACCAGAGCCAAAAACTTTTAAGATTTTTGTAAAAAAAATGTATCGGATCACTCAAACACAGTCAGTTTCAACGTTGTACAAATTTTTTTTGAAGCTTTGAAATTGCTTTGCATCAGGCGATACGCTTACTCGTTTACCCTCCTTTCTCAAAAAAAAATAAGCTTTTAGTAGACGACGCTTGATATTAATACAGTTTTGTTTTCAAGTATTAATTCATTTCATCATCAGCAGCCTGCGGCAGTCCACTGCTGGACATAGGCCTCCCCCATAGAGCGCCACCTAGCCCGATTTATTGTATTAATTCATTAATTATACTTAAATAATTTTATTATAGTTTTATATAAGAGATAAAAATCTCTTATAGGAGATATTTAAGAGGATATAAAAGTAGGAGTGGGTTCTGTTAGTTCTGTATTCTGGTAAATAAAATTGTAAACTTTTTCGTGTTAACGATAAATAAATATATTATTATGTGGACAGTCAAAAGTTTTACTTAGCTAAGATTCGCGACAAGCACAACAATAACAGAAAATTAATAATGTGTGTTTTCTTGCTGGATGAAGTGGATTTATTTGGAACTTAAACCAAAACTTTTCGGTTGTCTTCCGTAGAGTCTACTATACCTGAAGATGTCTCGTGTTCGGGCGAAAAACGTGTCGTTTACAAGGTGGAAAAGTGGTAGTGTGTGTTTGGTGGGCGATTTTCGGTAAGTTTTTGGTTTAAGTTCCAAATAAATCCACTTCATCCAGCAGAAAAATACACATTATTAATTTTCTGTTATTGTTTTGCTTGTCGCGGATATTAGCTAAGTAAAACTTTTGACTGTCCATATAGTGATGGATTTCCGCAAAGTAACGCCTGACTCCATTAATAAATATATTATTATTACTATTAACAGCCTTTTAATATTTAGTATGTGATAAAGAAACCTAAAACACCGTTTCACGCCACGTTGGTTCGTCTCGAAGTATATTTCGGCTTCATTAAATTAGGCTAATGCTTCCTTTCATTACAGCCGAGGATAAATTAGCATACGTAGCGCACCCCACACAGCCTTACGGTGTTCCTATTTCCACATTATTTATACATACAAAAATTTCGTAAGTAACTTATCTATGGCGTCGCGAATTTGCATACCGACTGAGAAGTTAGGTGAGGAATGTGTATGTATACGTTGTCGTGTGTGTGGATATAATTTTTCATTTTTTTTTATGGAATAGGTGGGCAAATGAGCAAGCGTGCCGCCTGATGGAAAGCAATCAACGCCGTCCATAGATATCCGCAGCGCCATAGGCAATGCAAAAGCGTTGCCGACCTTTAAGGAAAGTGTCATTATGGGAGTGGGAGAGTGGGAGGGGGAGGGGGGAGTATTGGGTCTCCAGAACTCAGCCATTTACAGTACGAAGCGCGGTAGGTAAGCTACAACTCAGACGTCGGTTTTCTGCGAGAGTGTGGTGCTTCCACGGGAGAGCCGGCCCATTCATGCTACAGAAATTGTGTTTGATCACTCAAAAACAGTCACACACAACAGTTTTAACGCAGTATGAAATTGTCTATTGGTCATAGAGCTGTGAGACTCAGACCATTTGACGCAGTATTTTTTTCTGATCCGAATATGAAAATAAAATTTATTGACGTCTGTGTCGTTTACAGCGTTTTCACATTATAGCATGTATGGTAAAAAATATTATAATATAAAACAGAAACCTGTGATTTCTAATACAAAGATAAAAACAAAGTTAATATGAAGCTTAATGAAATCCACAATCAAGGGGTCTTTCATCGAGGCCGCACATTGGTCCAAGTCAATTACCCAGGATCGGCCGATGCGACGTGAAATCCACAGTCGTTCATTCTTTCCCCCTTTTCCGCACGAGTGCAGCGTGCGACCACTCTATACGGCTTAAGGGATGTGCAGTTTAAAGCGGTTTTTTGGTTTAATAGCATTTGACACACGGATATTTGTTTGCCGTAAGTCATTGAAGAAATCCGTTAAAATAACCGTAAGCACTGTAACGTCTTGGACTATGACAATGCTAGCTTTCACATGGCTAGACACACAAACTAATTTTTAAACGTGAAAAACATAGAATAGGATATTGTTCGGAATAATTCCTGCATCTTAATTTCACTACATCACAACTCGTCGAAAAACAAAAGTTTCATCCCCACCATCTGGATCCGGTACAGCGGTAAAGCGATCCAGTACAGTGCGTTTTTCCCAAAACTTCACTCCACGTACCATCACGCTTTGGAACTTGCTAACTTCGGCGGTATTTCCGAACCGATACGACATTGGAATCTTCGAAAATCAAGTCTACTCTTAGTTTAAAGACCGGCAACGCATTTTTGATGTCTATGGATGGCGTTAATTGCTTTCTATCAGGCGACGCGCCCACTGGTTTGCGTCCATATCCCATAGAACCTATGCGGCATCCTGCATCCAGACCTGGTTGGTGACCTTGTGAATTATATTTTTTTTCCAAAAATTAAGAACCAATTACGCAGGTAATAATTTTCATCACTAGAATAGGCTTTCGAAGATTATGAAAAACGTGTTATTGAAGTCATCAGAGAGGAGTTGCATAAACGTTTTATAAACCAGTTTATTGTATGATGATGAAAAAGTGTATTAACGATCACCGACCGTCCCGGGATCGAGCTCCCTCGGTTACTATATTGCTTTACCTCAGGATGCGGGGCTCTGCTGGGGCTGACCTCCATCCTCCCTTGCGGCTCGTGGGATTCACTATGACGAATTGTAATAAACCTAATTTGTTAAAAATGACGGCGACGAGGTTCGCCATCTGTCACGTCCCACGAGGGTGAGAAACGAGAGTTAACTTACAGAGAGCCGTTTCGCTACGATGAATGTCAGAGGATGGATGGATTAAAAGATGAATGAGTGTGGAGGAAGCAAGGAAGGTGTTCCAGGATCGTAGCGGATAGAGATCTGTGGTCTCTGCCTACCCCTACTAATATTGGAAAGACAATAATATAACTTTCGAACTTTCATTGTATTTTTTTGCTTTCTCGTTCCAGAAAATTTCAGTAAAGCACCTCGAAGTAAAATGTAAAATAATTTTTTTTTAAATTTAATTTTTTTTTTCGACAACGGTTTTTTAGTGTATCATACAGTTTTAGAGAACAAGTATTCCCATTGAATACTCATTATACACAAAACCATAATTTAATTTAAATCGTCCATAGCCTTGTCGTTTTCTGTAAGCTTAAAAAAACTTGTAAGTATATAACCGATACGAATCTGTAACGTTTCACTTTATTAAGTAAATATGGTTCCGGCTTCCGATATTGTTATCCAATTATATAATTACCTAATTAAGTTACCGATAACGATACAGTGGAACAACACTAATTCGGTTATTATATATGTAGACACCGCTGGTGCAATTCTAAAGACGAAGCGGAATCACATTTTCATAAACAACCTGATATAGTCTTTCCCTAAGGTACACCTCCTAGCCCAACTTTCGGCTTCACACACCCAGTTTCCAGTTTATCTAGCTGGATGCCATTCCACACCACAATCCGCTGGATATAGTATTTTTCTAAGGCACATCGCCTAGCGACTTTCGGCTTCATGCATCCAGTTTACAGTTTATCTAGCTGGATGCCGTCCCACACCATAATAGTCAAGACGCCATGTCCTCTTCAGTATTCGCCTACTTCCACTTTTTTTTCTTGTTCGAAAAGCTATATCGATGACTCTGGTTCATCAGTATTTTTCTTTATTCTGAATCGTATTCATTTGAGCAACTCCAAGCGTGGTCTTGTCTACAGCTGTCATAATGACGTTTAGTTTGTAGAGCATATGAACTATTAATTTCCAGGTTTCTCCACCGTAAAAAAGTATTTATACTGAACGGTTTTCTAAAGATATTTCTTTTTTAGATTCTGCATCCCGGTACACACTTATTGTATCACTGACAGATTATTTCATTGATGTACATAGCTTTCTACTTCAGGGTGTAAGGAGCACTATGTTACGCCTTAACTTATAGTATCATATGCATCCGGTGCATCCTGCTTATAGACGAATGGTCTTTTCTTAAGTATAAGAAACTTAACTTCAATATATATTTTTCATGTCACGGGCCATCCAATTTCTGTAGGAACGGATATTAACCCACCCCGCTTGTCTAATGTAAATTGGGAGGGGGGGAGGTAACCTGAAACGCAATAAATGTTTTCAGGTTATATTAAACCGCAAAATAAAAACTTACCACAGAGTCAATAATCTTTTAAGATTATTGAAAAAACAAAAGGGTATCTGATCACTCGAAAACAGTCAGTTTCAACGCTGTACAAAAATTTTCTATTGCTGTAAAGCCAATTTCATTCATTCAATTCAGACATTTCGACGCAGTACTTTCTTTGATCCATACATGCAATAATTTTTGTGACTTCTGTGTGATTTACAGCGTTTTCGCTTTTCTTTGTCGATATGTATCGAATCCACTACCATTGGCTCCATAGACGACCCTATCACTGAGCCGAGTGGTCGTCGTCCTCGATATTATAGAGAGAAAACTCTGTGTTGTTTATACATAAGTGTCGATGTCTTCAAAAGAACAAACTTGCTGACTGTACAATGCAAGGCAGCTCCCTCAAGTTATGAAGCGATTTCCGCTTGTTCCTACCCTCGCAGCGTTCGAAAGGCGAATCGACAAAGTGGCTATTAACCTCATTACGTCTGCCGTTCACATGTGGATTTTACTTTGAACAACCTTCACCATAATTGCTTTGAGCGATGGAGGATTAAAAAAAAGTAATTTATGGAGGATTTTATGAGAAATAATTCGAACTTTTCCCGCCAAGTTACATTAGTGACGTTGAGTTTTTATTTCATTTTTATAAGCACATGTTATTATAACTTATTTTTTATAACTATGGAGGCTTATTACTCTATATAGTTTTAGTAATGCAACAAAGTTAAAGGAAATAAATGTACGTATCATGTCTTTAACTAATTTAACTTGATCTTTGCGATCAGCTTAAATAAGTTCATGCAAGTTTTGGTAGAACGGTCAACGTTTTTAGATACCTATCGTGACAAGCTGAATTGACATTTCAAGATACATGTTATTATTTCACTTGAGACTGTCATAATAGTTATAGCCAAATGCCATAAAAAAGAGAAAAGTTTTTAATTTTTTTAATTAAAAGAAGATTTTTAAAAAAAAAACGACCGAGACCATTCCACGCAGTTTTTTGCTATTTGCATATATACAAAAAAACGAGCGGTTTTGATTTTTCTACATTATTGGTGATAATTTAATTCTAAAGAGGTTTTTGAATGATAAAAAGTTAAGTCCAAATTCGAACCTTTGTTTTTTTAAAAATAATCCCATTTTTGTTTGTTTCGCGGGTGTGATGTTAGTTAGTTGTTATTACCAAAAATCTAGAAAAATCAAAACCACCCGTTTTTCTTGCACTGGGGTGTATATGTACTACTGTAAATTTTATATATATTTTTTATTATCCAATCTTTCTTTATATCCACGGCAAATTAGAACTAGTCACAATAAAACAACCCCTTTTAAATAAAGCGTTGTTGGCGGGGAATTATTGGGCGAGACCCAGAAGTGCACTTCGGGGAGTATTGCAGACTGGTTAACGAAAGATTGTACTGTTGTTGTTTACGAGTGGCCAGATTAATCTAGCGGACCGCTAGAGCGGAGATAAATCGCGGTTACGTTCGGAGATTCCGGGAATACGGGCAGTTGTTCTCGTTAAAGCTAATTTGCTGTAAAACAATTGTGGTAATTTGTATCATATATCTAACAATCATTACATTTAAATCTCTCTAAAAATCAATTTGCTAAGATCCGCGACTAGTTATCGCAGATCTTTTTTATTTGTATTTATAACTATTAGGCCAGTGTCAAGTAAAATACAATAATATCCATTCTCTTGAAATTTAACTAGTCAGTTTATGACGTTACGTGTTGATAAAATGGTGGCTATTCTATGAAAACATTCTATGGATCTTTTTCAGTCAACTTAAAAAGTTACGATACACGTGTAGCTACCTACTACAGAATATATACTTCAAGAACAAATTCGCGGAACACGCTTTGTTACTACGCATTTGCGGAATGCGCTTTGATTCTCCGCATTTGTGGAACGCGCTTTGTTGCTGCACACGTGCAGGCACGACCGCGTCCCCCGCACCCCGCGCTCTTCCCTCGCCATTCATCAGTTGTATATATAATAGGTCCACTTGTGTAAAAAAAAAGAGTATTAAACCAGACTCCTGTTGCATCATTTCGCAGTTAAGATACTACCTCTTACACACGTATTTATTTCATATCACGTCACTTATACGCGTTAATCGAACTACATTGTATAACACGTCATTACAAATAAACTATATAACTGATAACAATATAAGATTATGAAAATGAAATAAAAACACAACGTCACTGATGTAAGTTGGCGGGAAAAGTCCAATCTAAATAGTTTTATTTTTATCGATATCTTCGTCTATAGGTAGTTGCTTTTAGAATGAATCGAGATTATTTTGTATGTACTAAATGAAACGCTTGTAAAGCTTGCAAGCACCGGAACAGTAGAAATATAACCTTTTAGTATATATAATGAGTTATTAATCGTAGTTCGTACAAAATAATTAAAAATAAAATGTTTAACTGGATAACGATTGTAAAAATTGTATTTAGTTTCTCCTTAAATATTGTATTACAATCATCAATCATGTATTATTAATCTAATCTTCTTCATCTAATCAATTATTTCCACCTATTATAATAGTTCAGACTCATCCTATATATTATGTGCAAATTTTTCATCGTTAATAAAATACTTTTTATTCATCCACTCAAGTTCAAATATATGTTATTATTAATTGTAAGAGATAACACTTGATGTTAATATAGTTTTTTCAAACGTTAATTCAATAATTTTTGTTTTGTTTATGTATTTGTATATTATAATATTATTATTATTTATTTGTATATTATAATTTAATTTTTGTTATAGTAAAAGAAAGGTGTCATAAATAAAGTTCTTTACTATTTC
Source organism: Baronia brevicornis (assembly GCA_031353405.1). Taxonomy (NCBI): domain Eukaryota; kingdom Metazoa; phylum Arthropoda; class Insecta; order Lepidoptera; family Papilionidae; genus Baronia; species Baronia brevicornis. Next base: position 171,907 of record JASFAT010000219.1, read on the forward strand.
TAATTAAATTTAATTAATGGTGAGATTTTCTCGTTAATTTTCTTTTTATATTAACTATTCTGTTTAAAATTATTATAAAAATAATTAGTAAGCAAGCAAAACAAAAATTATTACAATGCAAGGTAAACAAATATTAAATTCAATACAACGGGCCTGATAGTATAAGCTTTAGACTGCCTTTTCTATGCACTATAGTCAGTCCATGTGGATAATTGACAAAATTCGAGTTGTGTTTGGATGATGTCACCGGCGGTTACAATATTCCCTGTGCCCCATGTGCACGGAAGTGACACAGAGCGGATTACAGACCGGTGCCGTAAGCACGTCAGATTATGTTCACCACAGACGCGCATATTGTACTTTGGAGAGGCAAACACAGGGATAATACAGTCGGAAAATGGACAATACTGAGCAATTACTTTCATACTGAGTGTGCTAATGCGATTATGGTTGCAATTAATACTATATCGATGTCGGCATATTTGAACTTGTATCATTATTTAATTATTTTATGCGTGTAATTGTTTTATTTTAAACAATACTAATTTTATACGTATTGTGGCACCATCTTTTGGCAGATTATGTAACAATAATATTGTTTTGTGTAAAATAATTATAATAAGTCTAATTTATATAAAAAAAAATATACCTAATTTGTTGAAAAATGACGGCGACGTGATTCGCCACCCGTCACGTCCTGATTCTCACGAGGGCGAGAAGCGACCAATGGAGAGCCGTTTCGCTGCGATAAATGGTAGCGGATGAAGCTCTGTGGTCTCTGCCAACCCCTGCGGTAGATAGGCGTGAATATATAAAAGAAATATATATTAAAGATTGGTATTGTTTTTATTTTATGTATATAAGGATGGATTATAGATTATAGGTTTATATGTGGGTCGATCTCAAGTATATATGTATATGCGATTCGTATTTCTCACGTTGCACTGCACTGCATCTCCGTGAGGATCGGGCGGTGGCAGAAAATCAGTTTCTCTGTTCAATTAGTGGAGGTTTTGCCTGAGTCATCGCTCATTTTCATCTGTTTGTGATGTTAATTGATATGTGGATATGTTATAAATTAAAATGCAGAAGGAAATCTTTGTCAAAAACAAAAAGAGGGTAATTTTTGTTCGCCCCTCTAGTGTAGTGTCGTATATATGAAAGCGGGGCGGCAATATTCGGACAGCTTGAATTGAGGCGCCGCCAGCGCACCCTTCCTGCGACGAATCGTTAATTGTTCAATTTAATTGTATAATTGATTTGTGTCCAAAGTGATTTATATCAAAAGTGATTCATATCTAAATTGATTTATATCTAAAGTGAATTGTACTGAAGAAAATAATAATCCATTGTCTACAAAGTGTGTTGTATTGAGTTTAATTCCCATCGCCACGCCAACGATACTCAGAATGAATACTAGTGAAGCGTCCTGCGCTTTTAAGTATATTTAAATTATTTATATATTCATAAAAAAGTGAAAACTTCCGTATTGATAATATAATATATCAAAGCATTATGTTACTGTATAACGGGTAAAAAACGCGGTTGTTGTTTCGATTCTTTTGTTATTTTTCCCATACACGGACTATAAAGCTGAATAATAGATGGCTTACGATATTCTGGAATCCAATCTCACTCCCGAGGGATAGCACTCGATTGAAAATAGGTTAAAGAACTATGTATATAGCAGCGATAAAATCGATTTTACTTGCATTGATATAAACATAAGAAAGCCATACCTTCAAAATAAATAAAATAAATAAATATTATAAAACAAATTTTAATCAGACTTCTTTATCACACATTTATTCTATATCAACTCTACTTTTTATTTTTCATTCTCTCTTATTTTCCTCCTTTTTATTTTATAATATATACTCTATAGCAAAATAAGATATATATTTTCGTAAGCGTTTCGCCTGATGGAAAGCAAACAACGCCGCTCATAGATATATATATATATATATATATATATATATATATATACATTCGCAATAAAAGCATATATATATATATATATATATATATATATATATATATATATATATATATATATATATACATTCGCAATAAAAGCATATATATATAAATATATATATATTTGTAAAATCATGACCGAGGTGGATAAATCAGGGAGGTAGAGATTAGAAAGAGAAAGAAGGGGGAGCCTCGTCTCCCGATATCTGTGCCTCAATGTGGTGCATCATATGTGCCCCCAAAGTAGGGAGGAGTTGGAGAGCCTCATCTCCACTCCCACTATAAGATTTTTCCCTAAATATGGACAGCACCGTTAGGGCTGCGTTAGCATGCGTCAGCGTTTCTCGCAGTTCTGACAAGTAGCGCAGAGGGGTTTTATAAAAAAAGGGATGAAGAGATTTAAAAAAAGAGAAGCATCATAGAACGCTTGGTAGACGTGAAACATTGACGACGGCTCGGTCTCTACCGTATGCTCACGGCCACGTGTAAGTGACCCTGTACAGAGTCAAAAGAGGGGAGCGTAGCCTGAATAGAGACGACGTCTCTGTCTATGATTTTACTCCCACACCCCGCGACATCAAAAAAATTTTTTTTGTATATTTTCACGCCTATTCACGTTGGCGCAGAGCTCCATCCGCTTCCATTCAACCTAGAGAAACGGCTCTCCATTAGTCGCTTTTCCTCCCTCGTGAGAATCAAGACGTGATGGGTGGCGAGCCACGTCGTCGTCATTTTCAACAAATTAGGTATTTAATTCGTCTTAGTGAATCCCACGAGCCCAGGGAGGATGGAAGTCAGCCCCAGCAGAGCCCTGCATGCTGAGGTAAGACACCATAGTACCCAGGGAGCCCGATCCCGGGACGGTCGCCACGCTTGCGACTAAGCTCGCCCCTAGCCACGTATCCATTGGCACGGCAGACCGTGGATTGGCGGAGAGGAGGGAAAAGGATAGAGAAGAAAGGAAAGGAAATGTGGATTGAAGGGATTACCAGACTCGGAATAAATATTTATAAATCCATACATATATTTATTCCGATGCCGGGATCGAACTCGCGACCGTTGACTCCGCAGGCGGAGGGCCCCGCCACTGAGCCAATGGGTCAAAAATATCTTCTGATAATTTCCTAAAGGGGCTCAGTAGACCTCATTTAGCAAAATATTACAAACGGCTGTTATGGTTATTCGATACGGTCGTAGTAGAGAATCGAGCGGGCGAGACCCCGCGTTTAAATAGCCGATCGCTTACTTGTTTGGTCTCTTTAAACGTTTATGACGGTTCAGGAAATTACCTCGATGATGACGAGGGTGTTCCGCGTAATGGGAAAGTGTTTTGCGGTAGATTAGTTCGGTTGAAGCTGTAGGTACTGTACTCATATTTGCGAAACTGATAACAAATGAAACTTTATGTGAATTATTTATCGAAAAAAGTAATATATATAAAAAAACTTAGTCTTATTAAATAATTCCTTCTTTTTTCTACAGCCCATATATGTCCCACTGCTGAGCACTCCCCATTTCTGGAGGAACGGACTTTAACCCACCACGTTTGTCAAATGTATAATCTCTGTAAAATGTCTCGGAATAAATATCTGTAGGCCATACATATATTTATTCCGATGCGGGGATCGAACTCGCGACCAATGACTCCGTGAACGGGGGGATTGAAGACTTTCCTTCTTTTGTATCCTGTTAAATATCTTATATAAAAGAATTTTTATTCTCCATTATAAAATTAACTTTAATTAATTAAATTTAATTATGAATTATTATTTGAAAAAACGGTATTATCATCAAGTATAACAACACTACAAGATGAAAAAAATATATTTGAACTTGAGTGGATGAATAACATACTATTTTATTAATGATTCATAATTTAGTCCCCCAGCGGCTCCAGAAGTCCTGTACAATTAAGTTTTATCTATGGTATAGAGTAATTAAATAATGATATCAATTTTAATACGTCGACATCTATGGGCGCTGTTGATGGCTTTCCATCAAGCGACATTTATAATCTTGTATGAAAAAAAGTGTGTTAATATATTAAAAGAGGTTTTTGTAAATCAAAGTTATTTTTTCTGGAATCAAATACAAGTGGCTATTTCTTTTACGATGTCACGAAAGGTGATATTCGTTACATATGTGAAAGTAGTATAACTAGTACATTCTTGAGGAAGCCATTTATTTATAATCGCCTTTTCTTTATCGCAGTTGACCGTTACACACAGATTGAAAGGCTTCTTCACACTTCATTATCTTAATCATAATCTGGGGGTTGTTGCGAACCGGCCCATTCATGCTACAGACAAATAATATGCAATTCTTGACAAAGTATTCGTCTGCAGCGTGGCTCTACTAATAAAATGATGCATAAAACCAAAATACGTCATTCTCTGTTCACAGCAAATACGTTTTCTATCGACGATATACACAAACTATGTGAATACTTGCATAGATATATTATAGCACCAATAGTTCATTTGCTAAGGAATGGGCTTCCTTTCTGACGTCATGGCTTGGTATCCCCCACTGGACTTTTTTGTGAACCATTTCCTAGTACATGCATTTTAAGTTTAGTTGATATGGTTAACAAGAGGAAGTAGATCTTGTTTTATTAAAAACATTGCTAATCTTCAATAAAAAAAAGTATTCTTAAGAATAAATACATTGTATACAAGTTCAAAGTCAATCAGAGGACTATGAAGAGGGCTATGGAGTTTCTCTGGTGAATAGAATTCGAAATGAAGAAATTCGCCGGAGAACCAGAGTCACCGACATAGCTCTTCAAGTTAGCAGACTGAAGTGGCAATGGGCTGGACACGTTTGTCGGAGAACCGACAATCGTTGGAGTAGACGAGTGCTGGAGTGGAGATCGCTATTCGGCAAACGCAGCGTGGGACGCCCCCCCTGCCAGAGCCACGATCTGTGCAAGGCCGCTGACAGACACTGGATGCGTGTAGCCGAAGATCAATGTAGGTCGCGCGCCTTGAGTGAGGCCTATGTCCAACAGTGGACTGCCGCGGGCTAATATTGATATGGTTATCCTTAACATCAATAGAGATTACATGAATGTAATCTCTATTTCTTTTAGATAGATTCTTGTAGAATAGAATTAAAAAAATATACAGTTCTTTCTATTATTTTCTATGACAGATTTAATATTATATGTCCCAAGTTTTATAATCTATTTCTATAACGTTTGGATTGTATTCAGAAAATAAAATTTATTAGCAATTTTTCAAATGTAAAGAGCGTGTAAAGAATTATAGTTCAAGTTTGAATGTCTTTTACGTCCTATAATGCGTACCTTCATATCGACGGTCGCAATATCATATCCCCGGGGCCGCTCATAAATTTCAATACCTTCAGTGCTTATTTATACAGTACGAGCCACTCATAGAAATATATATTATTAACATTGAGTTTTAAAGCCTTCAATATATGTTGGCCTAGTGTTGCCATGCGAAGGCCAATACATGTTGGCCGAGTGATGCCAAGCGAAGGCCAATACACGCTGGCCGAGTGTTGCCATCGAAGACCAAAATATGTTGACCAAGTTTTGTCTAGCGAAGTTCAATACATGTTGACCAAGTACTACCTAGCGAAGGCCAATACACGCAGGCCGAGTGTTGCCATCGAGGACCAAAATATGTTGACTAAGTGTTATCGCGAAGCTCAATACATGTTGATCAAGTACTACATAGCGAAGGCCAAAACATGTTGGCCGAGCCTTGGCAAGCGAAGGCCTATACATGTTGACCGAGTGATGCCAAGCGAAGGCCAATGCATGCTGGCCGAGTGTTAACACCGAAGTCCAAAATATGTTGACCAAGTGTTGCCTAGCGAAAGCTTATACATGTTGGCCGATTGTTGCCAAGCGAGCATTTATTTCTGTAGAAAAACTGACATCGCTTCGAAGTGAAACAAGTGATCAGGATCTACTGTGAGTTGAGACAAGCTACATCAAATATGTACACACACGTTGGCGCTTGCCTGCGCTCAGCTAACTAGGAAATTGATACTGAGCGACAGCCAGGCAAGGCAGTATGTTGTCTATACGTTGGCATTGGCCTCCGCTTGGTTATATTCGGCCAACATTTATTGCTGGCTTAATAATGCGTTAACCATGTCGACTCTCAGTGCTATGTCTCATGCTGCAATTGCGCTAATTCTGTATATAGCGTGACAACTGTTGCCATCGCGTGCTAGCGGTTAATACTACACGCGTGAACCTTGTGTGTGGAAACAGTTGACGTTATTGTCCTCTCGCACGTATTATAATAATTATAACGTGAAAAATAGCGCGCTATTTTTTTTTAAAGGAACACAAAAGAGCTGAAGTCTGGATATAATTATCATAAAGGTGCTATCCTTTATGATAATTATAACGTGAAAAATACCGCGCTATTTTTTTAAATGAATAAAAAGAGCTGAAGAATTTCAATTTTCAAAGCACCTTTGTGATTTGAAATTTGATGAAATGGAAAAGCGAAATACACTAGAACGAGACAAACACATACATACATGTTTAGGTTTTAGCTTGTGAGAGAATGAGATAACTGAAGGTTTCTCTTCTAGAGGTCTCGTGGACATATATATGTCTCATTCAAGGCGTGCCAACCAACCTGATCTTCAGCTTATTTCGCCCTTAGTTTATTACAATACATACACATCGTCACGCCTGTCTCCCGTAGGGGTAGGCAGAGACCACATATCTCCACCTGCTACGATCTTGGCATATTTTCCTTGCTTCCTTCTATCATTCTCCTCATCCAAGCCTGCAGATTAAGGGTACTCTTGACCTGGCCTTTCTTAAAAACTGAAGATATCAGAGAGCGATGAGGATTAAAAGAAAGTGTCGTGACAAAAGTTGAGAAAGGGATGCTTAGATGGTGTAGGCACATAGAGAGAGATGGATGAAAGACGACTGGCAAAAGAAATTTACGTTGCGGATGTGGATGGAAGAGTCGGGAGGGGAAAACCACGGAAAATATACGTTGACCAAATTGCCGATGTTTATCACAATATCTTCGAGTATAAAAAGAATGAACCGATTTCTTGTCGATAACTTCACAGCATTATAACTTGTAAATTGAAACAAGTTTAAAGATTTCAAATATTTATATAACTTATTTAAATTTGCGATTTATCCCTTAAGCAGTAAACTTCCACTGGAAGAAACATTTTCTGAATAATAAATATTGTTTATATGCTGATAATAAGGACTCGCTTACGAAAATTCGTCTTAAGCCCGCCTGGGTATTAAAACTTCTTCCCAGTGCATTTTGCTTGCGATAAATATTTGGAAGCTTTGTGCAGGAATCCTTATTGCTTAAACTTGTGTAGGTAGGGTATCTTTGCTTTTGAATATAGCTGCACTTTGACTTCAAATGAGAGAGGTATTGATAAAGTTCTTGAAGTATGGTAGACTTTACGCTACTATACTTCTGCGTCTTTGATAAAGGGAAGTTAGTCACCTATAATTGCCCGATCTTTTACTCCACGTGTTAAATTTCTATTAGATGTGTGTGTACCTTTCCCAAATTTCATCCGCAAATCTTTTTAATAGAACTGTGATGAGGAAACTAATTATTTACATGTGTGAATGCCGAATCTGGATATCCCACTTGGATTTCCCAGGGGAGGAGGGGGAGGGGGAGGGGGAGGGGAGGAGGGAGGGCGAAGGGGAGGAGGATGGGGAGAGAAGGTGGAGGGATGTTAGGCCTCCGGGACTCTACCGCTCACCAAACGAAGCGCGGTAGCTAAGCTACCACTTAGATGCCGGTTTTCTGCGGGAGTGTGGTACTTTCTCGGTCGAGCCGGCCCATCCATGCTACAGTCAAATGATATGCCATTAACACACAAAGTATTCGTCTGCAGCGTGGCTCTACCACTTCAAAAATGTCTGTAGGCGGGGATGATTACCTACCACCATGTAACCCGAATACTTGTATGCCTGCTATGCTATAAGAAAGAAAAGTCTTGTTTAAAAAGATATCTTCTAAATTCAATAATGAGACATACATGTATAGGCTATAAAAAGACTTAATAAAGAGTCAGAAAACAGCAGACAATCAGGACAATTTTGATATAAATACAGTAAATGTATGATACATGGCTTTCTATGCAAGTTCTGAACGGATTTAAAAATGTAAAATGAAATATTGTCCGGCCATATTTCATTGTCGAAACTGCAGCACCAGCAGTGGCTATTAATGGCTTTCCAAGTCAAAAACCAACAACAGTGGCCGAAGCAAAAAACGGAGAGGAAACAGGGGGATCCCGATAAAACGTTACAAGTATGAACAAGGGTTAGACACGGATATAGCACGAACTGGAAGCGTCTTCTTTTCAAATGAAAAATCGATTTAAACTACTTTGAAAGTGAAACTAAAAGACTTATTTTTTCTGCAGGAACACAATACCAATGAAAATAGAGAAAAAAAAAAACAAAAATACGTAAAACTAGATTCGTTTATACACTTAAAAGTTAAACTACTTTAATACATAGAAAAGCAATGGTTTAGTCTGTTATGGCTTGATTTCGCTGACATACAGTCCCCAAACGCTTGCTTAGAGGGCCTCGAACAACTAATTAGATAAATAAATTATAAACATTTAATAGGAGAGACTAAGGCTCACCGACTTCGTTGGCTGGGCCATGTTGAGAGAATGGGGGAGGAACACGCAGTCAAGAGAGCGTATGTGGTGCGCCCCAGGTACTGCTGGAAAGACATGGCGGAGGATGACTTGCGCAACCTTCAAATCTGCAACTGGTAGGAGATGGTGTAGGACTGAGTACAGTGACGTAAGATCTGTTTGGGTCGCTGCGCCAACAGAGTTAGTTAATAGAATTAAGAGTTATGATGTTTTGCCATTTTTAGACGCTGAAACTAATTCTGTGTTAAAAACTGCAGCAGCATTCTTTTTCAAACAAATCACGTGCGCGTTGCTTGGACATGGCATAACTTATGGTTATCTCTGCACGCGGTGCGTTACTGAAAATACAAAAGACTAAACCTGGGGTGTTTTATTCCTTTAGGCTTTTATGAATGCAAAAACTATGGTGAAACTATATTGGACGCATCTAAATTTTTTAACAAGAAGACTAGCAATATTTTTTTACTATAAATTTTTTTAAACATTTTGACTAAGCTAATATAAAAATAAGCTGGACTTTTCCCGCTAACTTACTTCAGTGATGTGCAGTTTTTATTTCATTTTTATTATCTTAATGTTATTGTCGGTGATAATGTTAAATTGTAGGGGCGTATTGTACAATATATGTAGTTTGATTAAGGCGTATAAGTGGATTGATTTAAAATAAATGCGCGTAACGTGACTTTTTTAGGTTGACTAAAAAAATCCATAGAAGGTTCTTGTATAACAGCCGCGCTGCAGACGAATACTTCATCCAGCACAAAAACACACATTATTAATTTTCTGTTATTGTTTTGCTTGTCGCGGATCTTAGCTAAGTAAAACTTTTGACTGTCCACATAGTGATGGATTTCCGCAAAGTTGAAATCTCGTTGAAATCTGATACAGTTTTAATTTATCTTAAGGCGTTTCTTTGTTAACCAGCACTTAAACATTGTGAGCTGACGCCGGGAGAGTGCACATTAAATGTTCTCCGAGTCAAAAACCAACAAGTAAAAGGAAAGGAAATATCAGGAAAAACAAAACTGTACCTCGAATAAGTGCTATCGTATCAACGAGATATCGAGTGAAAATCTGGAAGTGGCCACATCAATATTATATAAAATAAAATTTTGTTAGCTAAAACTCAAAAACGATTCTATCGATTTGAATAATTTTTTTTAATTTTATTCGCACTAATACAGGGAAGGTTTACGAATAAACGAATATAAATAAAGAATATAAATCATAAAAGAAATGGTTTGAGCACATAGAGAGGATGGATGTAAGATGACTGGCAAAAGAAATTTACGTTTCGTATATGGATGGAAGGGTCGCTAGGGAAGACAAAGGAAAACATACTTCAATCAAATTTCCGAAGTTTATAAGAAAGGCAAGGTCAAGAGTAAACTTAACCAACGAGAAGGAAAGTATGCCGAGATCGTAGCAGATCGATATGTGGTCTCTGCCTACCCCTACGGAAGACAGGCGTGACGATGTGTATGTATGGATGGAAAATTGTTACTGAATCACACGGTGGTATTTGGTAGAATGCTAACACTCCAAACAGTTGAAATGAAACAAATTTTTATAATAGGTAGTCATTTGGTGGACTTGTGTAGCTGGTTGAAGGTTGAATAATTTCTCAGAACGTTTAGCATAATGCATATATACATACATATAGTCACGCCTGTTTCCCTGTAGGGTTAGGCAGAGACCACAGATTTCGTTCAGAGATCCGCTACCATCCCGACACACCTTCCTTGCTTCTTTCACACTCATCCATCTTTTCATCCATCCTTCCTCTCACATTTACCGTAGCGAAACGGCTCTCCGTTTGTCGCTTCTTGCCCTCGTGGGAATAAGGACGTGACGGGTGGCGAATCACGTCGCCGTCATTTTCTAACGAATTAGGTAGCATAATAAATTCAATATAGTACGCATCTTCCAGTTATATTCACTATATCTTCGTTTAAACACCAGTGCAGCTCTGTCCACAATTCACAGCGCACGTTCTGCCGCAAAAAGTACATCGTAAATCGACTAGAAACTGTTATTGCATGTTGGCACTGCATGTGCCAAAATTATTGTGTCACTAAGCGAACTGGAATTACAATTAGATAGAGAATTTCATTCATCGTCATAGTTAACAACAAATGCGTTACATTATTGTTAATTCACGTTCATAGATGTCGTTAGTTGCCTTTTATTCGCGGTATAATTATCTTTGTATCATTTTATATATTCGTTTATCATTTACGGTTAACATATATTATCTGTGTATATAAGTATGTATATACTTATATATGTGCTTATGACTATTACCTTGTTTCTTAATATATTTTTTTCCTTTCTATCATCATAACGATAATCTCACCGATAATCATAATCGACACCACGATAATCACTCTAAACACCAACCTACATCAAATTATATTTTTAATATTGTGTCCATTCTACGATTGTCTGGAAGAAATCGTTATTAGCGATAAGACCGCAATATGTATATGTGTACAATAAAGAATATATCTATCTATTGTCTAATGATTACACGGGCGACAGTATCGATTGCAATTTATATTGTTGTAAAATTAAATTAGATACTTCTGACCTTTAATAAAAATGCAACGACTTTTTCGCTACAACTGTTAAAGTTCCAGTTTTGATGAAAATTTCTCTGCATTATAATTCAATTTTATACTGCACATAGTAACACAAAAGAGTCGGCTCGACCTGGGAGGTACACAAAATATTGACCTCAAGTAATTTCGTACTTAATTTATTCTCCCTTCTCCTCCTATTAACATGATTCTTAAGACTGAATGAATTTGGTGCCTTGGATTTTGTGGAATAAAATTTATCTATTTTATATAAATAGATAAATTTTAATCTACGGGCATGGTAGGCAAACGATCAAGCAGATCACCTGATGGTAAGCAATCACCGACGCCTTTGAATATTAGTTTTGACATTAAGATGCGAATAATTGGAAGGGTAAAAGATTTAATGGGAGGGAAAGACGAAGGTAATGGAAGGGATAAAAGGATATACACAAAGGCAGGGGAAAGGAGTTATTTTTTTATGGCATAGCAGGTAAAAGAGTAGGTATGTCATTTAAGCTATACTTTGATCGAGCCCGCTCATTCTTGCTACTATGTCTTAACCACTATAGAATCAACAACAGTAGTTTGACATGACATGTCTTATTATCTCAGATTAGGTTATCGATGAAGTTACAGTTCGCAGGTGCATCTTGAGTGTTGAATAGTTTCGTGCAGTTTGAATAGATGTTCGTAACTTTGTAGAAACTAGTTTAGTTCGATGTTTGTTAACAAGTGTTCAAAGTCAAATACAATTTCCTCGATATGTTTGTGCTGATTATGAATCTCAAGATGATACATTGTATCTTTAGATAAATATGTTAAATAAATTACAATATAGTGATCTGATAGCTGATTGAGTTTCATTTCTGAACATATTTGTAAGTTTTCAGAAGAAGAGATCATAGCTTCATTCCACGCACCATTCCACTCTGTGGAACCAGCTAGTTCCGTCTTTCTGAACCGATACGACCGATACTAGCATCTTCGAAAATCACATGTGTGGGCACACATAGCTAAAAGGCCGGCAACGCTTCCGTGGCTCCTGCAGTGTCGCGGTTGTCTATGGGCTGGGTTGATTGCTTTCTATTAGGCGGCGCGCTTGCTCGTTTGCCCTCCTATCTCATTTTCACTAAAATTGGCAATCTCAGTTTGGTATTCCTCTCATCATTGTTTTCTTCCATAATCGCCTCCTGCCATTCACAGGAATAAATGAAGTGAGTTTTTATGCCGGGAACTACAAAGTAATTTCTACATTACCGATAAAAAATTCAATTTATTTTATATCTTCTATATAACAGTGTTTCATTTCACTAAAACAAAAGGCAACATTCCACTGGTAAGGTAGATTAGTATCATGAGCAGGTACCGCATTATGTTTCTCTTCCAGAAAACTCGTTCTGTGGTAATTCGTGCTACACACGCGATGTTTGTTTCTGTTTTTAATGTGATTTTAACGTTTTCGGTTGATACTATATGCTTTTCGTCTATACCTTGAACAATGAAAACCAAAATATTCGACTGGTGCATTCCACATTTACCCTAATTTATCATGGCATTCAAATATGCACACTGACGGTCTGCATTCAAAGTGATTCAATGGCCTAATAAGACAACTATGACTTAAATTACCCTAGTGAATATGATCTCGAAAAAATGTATTTATCATAGGGAGTGCGCTCAGGATTTTTTTTGTTTTCAATCGTACTGCTAAAATCCACTACCAGATAAATAACCACAATAAAAAGCTTCATCTATGCCATCTGGACGACTATGCAATATGGTGTTTTTCCAAAAAAAATTTTCAAAACACAAAAAGTCTATAAAAACAACTAACCTTCAGCAATATTTCCGAACTGATATGACAGCGAAAATTTAAAAAAAGTAGGAGGCAGTCATGAAGACTGCTGACAGAAGCGAAAACTTACAACTGTATTTTGAAATTTCAAACTGATTTTAATATTAAATGTTGCTGACGCGACTAACACAACTTTATCCATCCATGAAGCGTCCAACGCACACACTTAAAATCAGCTATATACAATGTTTTTGCGTGATGGGTGCCTGCGTAAGGCAGTTGCGCGCGCATTAATTTCCTTTAAAGTACGTCTATAGCTATACACATAACTATAGACATACCTTAAGTATTAGGATGTTGCTGACGCGAACCCATAGATTTTTCTCTACCCAGGGTTATTTAACGCGGCTATAGAAGTTTTCAATTCGAAAACTATACCTTTTTCTAAGACCGACAAAGCTTGTCTAATGCTTTTGGTTTTGCAAATATTTATGTGTGGCGTTGATTGCTTTCCGTTCGGTGACACGCTTGCTCATTTGCTTTGCATTACAATTAATATATCACTGACCAAAATGTGTTTGTTAAATATTTATTCTGATCGCAGTGTAAATATTTCGTCTGTTAATAATAGATTTCGCTGCAGATGTCTATTTCCGTGCGGAAAACCAGGATTGCGGGCTGAATTATTGAGCAGTTATTTTATGAACTAATTTCGGCTATGACTAGAAGCTGGTTTTATTGCTTTGTATACAGGATTTTAATAGCGAATATAAGTCGATATTGAATATCTTAAGACTGACCATAAACTTATACGGAGGTATATGTCACGCTGTATGTATCAGGAATGACTCCCGTTTGATTGAGTAGAATTACCTGACTTCTAAATAAGAGTTCTGAGTATAAAGTGGTTTTCGGGTCTTCGGTGTCTCTGACTGGACATAGACCACACTCAAGGCGCACCATCAAGCCCGATCTTCGGCTACAGACATCCAGTCTCTGCCAGCCACGCGGTCGCGGTCTCCACTCCAGCACTCGTCTACTCCAACGATTGTCGGTTCTCCGACAAACGTGTCCAGCCCATTGCCACTTCAGTTTGCTAACTTGAAGAGCTATGTCGGTTTCTTGTACTGCATCAAACTTCTCGTTGAATTATATAGAAAATAAAATCGATCCATTTGATAATGGAGGATCTAAACTGGAGTGTCTATTTAGCAAACAAGTTATATTTTAACTTCTTTCCACGCACCACTACCCTGAGGAACTAACTATCTCCAACGGTCTTTCGGAATCGATACGACATTGGAACTTTATAAACACAAGCCTACGCTTTTCTTAAAGGCTTGCTTCGCTTCTGCATTGCCTATGGCACTGCGGATGTCTATGTACGGCGTTGATTGCTTTCTATCAGGTGACGCGGCCGCTCGTTTGCCTTCATATCCCATAAAAGAAAACAGAACAATCAGAAATAAAAATATTAAGTGTCTGTTTTTCGTTAATTAACGAAAATTTAAATATTTACGCAAATAAATTTTGAATCCGATGTTAAAGTAGATTTTTTACAGTTGAAATGAGCAAATCTTCTTTTGGAATAAAATTTCATTGCACAGCACCGAGGTCCGTTTTGAAGTGTACCTAGAAAAGGATTCAAGCGATGAGATTTAGCGACGCTGCCGTAGAGGAATGGAAACCGATCATTTTTGTTTAAAACAAAAAACGACGCGAATAATTTAAAAAAAAAAGAAAACTCGAAATATTTTGGTATTACTCGAAATCTGGCTAACAAGTTAACTAAAAAATATTTATTTATTTAACACACCTTTTTCCACTAGAAATTAAATGCTTATAGCATTTAATTTCTAGTTTTAATTTAAATGCTTATAGCATTTAATTTCTAGTTTTAATTTAAATGCTTATAGCATTTAATTTCTAGTTAACTAAAAAACTAAATAAAAAACCACTTTAACGCGAAAGGAGAATAAAAAGAAAACTATATAATCTAAGATATGTCAGAAAATAGTTCATACCCCGCATTAGTCAGGTGCTATATAGTGCGGCTGGCAGAGACTGGATGCGTGTAGCCGAAGATCGGGCTAGGTGGCGCGCCTTGGGTGAGGCCTATGTCCAGCAGTGGACTGCCCCGGGCTGATATTGATATATAGGAGCATCTGGCGCTGGTTTTCAGTAAGAACTAATGTAGCTGAAGTGCGGATCACAGTTATTATATATAAAGTAATAATGAAAGTTATAAATAAAAACGAATAAATTTTGTCAGGACGTAGATCCACTGCAACTAATATTAATAAAGGTAATTGATTTCAGTTGAAATGTAGTTCTAGCTCTCTTGTCCATATCAGCTTGCACCACAGGAGAAGTAAGGACACGCGGAAGGCAGTAACAAGCCTGGAAGTTTCTCGGCCAGAACATTACACGGCAGATATTGCAGCATACATTCAAACAGAATACTTTATTTCTATTTACCTTTTATTACTTTCACTTCAGGTGATATTGAGTTTTGTATGGTGGACTTTACGAGTCTTACGTTGACCCCCTAGAGTTTTGTGAAATTTATTTTAACTTTAGAGTTCACGTACTATATATTGATACAGTATATTTCTCAATTGGCTCGACGACGATTGACTCAGTGGCGGGGCCTTCCGCCCGCGGAGTCAATTGTCTCGGGTTCGATTCCCGCAACGCAATAAATATTTATATGGATTTTTAAATGTTTATTCCGAGTCTGGTAACCCCCCCAATCCGCATTTTCTTTCCTGCCCTTTCCTTTCTTATTTATCCTTTCCTCTCCTCCTTCCTCTCCGTTAATCCACGGTCTGCCGTGCCAAAGGATGCGCGGCAAGGGGCGAGCTTAGTCGCAAGCGTGCCGTTTCGCTACGATGAATGTGAGAGGAAGGATGGATGAAAAGATGGATGAGTGTGAAGGAAGGAAGGAAGGTGTGTCGGGATCGTAGCGGATGGAGATCTGTGGTCTCTGCCTAACCCTACAGGGAGACAGGCGTGACTATATGTACGTATGTATTCTTACAACTGTTTCCAAACTCACAAGTTAGCGATTTGACATGTCAACATTCGTTTAACTTTCTTTCAAAAGTTATTTGACGTTTTGTCCTTCGTTGTTTGATATTGCTTTTATAGTCAATTTAACTTTAATCTTACTATATCTCTAGAGATTTCGAATCTTTATAACGTTTAAAGTAAAGCTACAGTAGGTACCTCAATTGGTTAGGAATGCATTAAATGTCTGAGGCCGTAGATTCGATTTTATCATTGCATTATTGACGTAACCCATGTTTTTTTAGTATACTATTTAGCTTGGAATAACTAACTTTGTTGGCGCAGAGATTCAAAATGTATCTTGCCCTCCGACAAGATCTTACGCTATCATGCTCTGTCCTACGCATTTCCTGCCAGGTAATGATGTGAAGGTTGTGCAAGTTAGCTCCACCATGTCTCTCCAGTGGTTCCTGGGGCGCCCTATAGGACGGCGTCTATTTGGGCGACCCATATACGCTATCTTGACCGCGCGATCCTTCTTCATCCTCTTAACATGACCCACCCAACGGAGTCGGTGAGCCTTCGTCTCCTCGATTACAATGACTTGGGCCACCTCGATTTCAGAATTTTTTCGGCTGTATTCATCTTATTTGGAAAGGTTAACAGAAATTTTTAGAAATATTAACTAACTTAACCTCTTTTTAAAACAGAGCCTTACTTCTAGTTCACTATTTGAATGCTATGATTTTATTATATATCGCGTACTCTGAAAATATAAATATTTTTTAACTCAAAAGGATATGTTGGAATGTTTTATTTTATATTGTATTTTGTTATATGTTCATGGTCCATTTCAAAAGCTTTTAAATTCTTTTTTTTCGTTCTTTTGCACTGTCAGTTGGAATAAAATTGTACCTATTTGTACAGTTTTTTAAACGGGATAGAAAGGCGAACGAGCAAGTGTGTCGCCTGACAGAAAGCCACCAACGCCACCTATCCGCAGTACTATACCATCCGCAGTGACATTGCAGAAACGTTGCCGCCTTTAATAAATTTGTAGGCTTTTTTGAAGGTTTCAATGTCGTATCGAAAACACCGCTGGTACCACAGACTAGGGGTGAGTGGAAAGAATTTTCTGCAGAAACACCGTACTGAATCGCCATTGATCCACATGGTGTGGATAAAACTTTTCGTTTTTTCTTATTGCTATTAATATTCATTCTTTTAGAATTTGGAAGGCATATATATCCAGTCCACATCCAGCAGCCTGAGATATCTAGGGACTGTGGGGGAAAAAAGCTTTAAAAACTGTTCTACCATTTGACAATGTACTGGTATCTATCGAAACGGCTATAGTGCGCTCTCATTCCACTGCATGTCCCCGGGGAAATCGTGCAATGCGGGTCGCTCGAAGCACGTCCATTGTGAGTTGATGAGCTTCTATCTATATTAGGGGTGATCTATCACAGGTAAAATAAGAAATGTTTTTGACACAAAAAAAAGTATGGGGTGATTTTACTTAATTATTAAACATGTCGTAATATGTCATGACAATCAAGTCAGGGCGTAGAAGTGTTGGTAAGGTATTTGCAAACGAGCAAGCGGGTCGTCAGATGGAAAGTTAGCATACCATGTCGTATCGTTTCGGAAATACAGCTGATATATATATATATATATATATATATATATATATATATATATATATATATATATATATATATATATATATATATATATATATATATATATATATATATATATATATATATATATATATATATATATATATATATATATATATATATATATATATGTGAGTGCATGTGTGTGTGCGTGAAATACCAGCTCATAATATAACAAGTTGTATAATAAAAAAATAACAAACTATTTGAGACACAAATTAACGCCATTTCTTCTTCTTCAAAGCAAAGTAACGAACGCCATTAAAAAGATAAAGATTAAAGTAACAAAAGAAAAGAAGACAAAAGATTCCATCATATCCAATATTACTTCTAGTAAAGCAGGTAAACGTGTAGACGATAAGAACTCTCTCTGTTTGTATGTGACATGTTCCCGTTCCAGTCAAATAACAGTTACAGTAGTCTGTTCCAAAATAATAGGTCGTAATATAACAGACTGTATAATAGATAAAGAATAAATATCTGTGACACAAAAATTATAAACAACTCAATACTATAAAAAAAAAGTTTAAAAAAATTTAACTTAAAATATCACGAGAAAACCTTTTCAATATAGTCACACAGTGTACATTTGGTAAAGCATGTGAAAGTGTAGTGTAGACCATACGGATATGTAACTCATCCATCAAGTTGAGCAGGCAATTCTGTTGACAATATTGGCCAGAAGTGTCCGTTCAAGGGGATGTAGGTGGATCAATATAATATTTTATAACACACTATACGTAGTTTTTCTTTTTGAAGTGAAAACTTCTATAGCCGCGTTACACGACTCTGGGTACAGAAAATATAATGATTCAGGTCAGCAACATGCTAATGCTTAATATATGTCTATAGCTATGAGTATAGCTATAGACATACTTTAAACATAGTTAATGCGCGCGCAGCTTCCTACGTACAGTAGTCAAAGCACACCCCTCAAGCACTTTACTAAAAAAATATAAGAAATATATAATTGGAATTTATTTTGTAATTGGATTACCATTGGGTTACAACACATTGTATATGCCCAATTGTATGTAAGTGCGTTGGATGCTTCATGGATGGATAAAGTTTTGTGAGTCGCATCAGCAACATGCTGTAGTTTATATTTCAAAATACAGTTTTAAGTTTTCACTTCTGTCGGCAGTCCTCATGACTGCCTCCGATTTTGTTTTCGGAGGGATGCATCAAATTCAAGTTCTTTATTTTTTTTAGACAAAATATTTAATTTGTCAAACGTCAATCCGTCAGAAGTAAATCTTTTATTAATATTTGGTAATAATCTTTGGACGGAGAAGTTTTAGGAAATACGCAAAATCGCCACTCGTGGTTGTAAAGTGTACGCTATCGCTCATTTTCCAACACAGGACCAAAGATGCGGCTTAAAATTTTTCTTTTTAAGTTATGCTGACGAAAGAAGACGAAAAATCTTTGCTCTTTAAAAATATTTTAATTACATAATAAATAATGAAAAAAAGAAATTTGATATATTCCAATATTAGGTCCAAGCAAAATCACATCATCAGGTCATATACTTTTTCTCTTACAACACTATTCGACATCATCACTACATTTCGAATGCCTGCAACCTTTTTCTAGCTCTCTGTGTAAGGGTGCAAATTTCGCAAGCGTGTAGGGCTGAGATGATTAATGAAGTCAGGCGTTACTTTGCGGAAATCCATTATTCATGGAGTAAATAATTGCTTTACTAAGATCTGCGAAATTAGCTAACCTTAGGGCTGTGCTGTGTAAATATGTATTGTATATACTATAGACTTTTTTCGTATATATTTGTAAGTTTTGATGAATGAACAAGCTATTTTTTGTTTCTGAAATATTTGTGTGGTTATAATTATATTTTATTTTTATAGTCGATCTCGCATTATGTATTATAGTCTGTGTTAAAAAATATTTTCCTTTAAAACTCCAAAGAAATTATGTAATATAAGTATTTAACGCTTCTGCGGATGTCTATGGGCGGCGTTGATTGCTTTTGATCGGGTGATCCGCCTGCTCGTTTGCCTTCCTATCCCATAAAAACCCGTATTCAGGGCCGCGGGCTCCCAGCCCGCGGGCCCTGAATGCGATAAAGCTGTTAAAGCCAATAGGCTACCAGCATTAACATCTTCGAATCCAATAATTGCACGTACTAGCAGCCTACGAAACCAGCTAGCTACCTTCAGCGATATTTCCGAAGTAATATGTTGTTGATGTTATTAAAAAACAAGCCTACGTATATATCAAAGTCCAACAACGCTTGTGCAATGGTTATTGTGCTGTAAATATTTATACGCGATCTATGTTGATTGTTTTCCATCAGACGACACGCTTGGTCGTTTGCCACCCCATCCCATAAAATACAATTCCACGAATTTCCAATTACAGGACAGACATCGACACCGTGTTTTACAGCGACCATTAGCGAAACGGTTATAGCGCATAAGTATTGTATTGTGTTGTACTGTGGGAGTGGCTTAACAAATGTTATTGCAGTATAAACAGATACAGTTTCTTTTTATAGCTAAATACATATTTTATATATCCAACAAGTAATATAAAAAAAATTAAAGTCAATTCCTACTTTTATACCCCGCCTGTATAAATATCTTATACAAGAGATTTTTTTACTCACATTTAAAACTAAATTAATATCTGAAAAAACTCTATCAACATCAAGTGTCATCTACACTACAAGTTAAAAAAATGTATTTGACCTTTAATGGATGAATAAAAAAGTATTTTATTAACGATTGAAATTTTGAACAAGATATATAAATATATGTTTATAAAGAGAGTGTGAACTAATAGAAAAATATCATGTATTAAATGTTTGTTAATTGATTTAAAAATAATTGAATTGTCATAACGATAAATAATTAGTATATTTAATTAAAGAGCCTCAAACTTTCCTTGCGCATTAGAATGCTCTACTGTTACACCTGGCCCGTTCTTCTATGTGGATGTGAGGTTTGGACGCTTAAAAAAGACGTAGAAAACGTATAGAAGCATTCGAAATGTGAGCATATAGACGGATGCTCGTTATTAGCTGGACTCAAAGGGTGGCCAATGACGAGGTTCTGCGACAAGTCAAGCAAAAACGTGAAATTTTGCAGACCATCCATGGTAGAAAAATTGCTTACCTGGATCATATCATGAGACATAACTGATCATGATGGGAAAAATCGCGGGTAAAAGACAAGTTGGTCGAAAAAGAAAGTCTTAGCTACATAATATCAGGGAGTGGACCGGGATAGCGAGTGCTCCAGAACTGATACACCTCGCGAAGGAAGAGGAAAGTTGTGCTGAATTAGCTGCCAAACTACGCAAGTCGGAAAGCAACTCTTAGAAGAAGATTTAATTACAGAGTAATTAATCTCCGAATGACTAATCACCCAGTTTTGTAGCAAAGAACGTTTCGATTTATATCCATGGTAATCCAGAAAAAAGGCACTGCTGAAAATGCGACAAAAATAGTAGCTTAATTTGGTGGATTGGGTCGGAACAGAGCTAAGAAAAAGGCAGTGAGTTCTCATCGACGCCGCTCTAATGAAATAGCGAAAATCGACTCCCTGCCCGGCTCGACCTAAATGTGGGAACAATTAAGCCGAGAAGAAAGAGCTAACACTAATTGCAGACTTCAGCTATTAGCGCGTATTGTAAGTCTGTGGAAGGAACCGAACCGATTCCTTTGTGGTAAGACGCATTGAATGAATAAAAGCCGTTACAACTGTTGTTCTTTTAAAAATTAAATTTCACGTTTATTTTTATTTTTTTTAATTTTATTTATGACAACTAACAGGTATAGTTGGATAGAGCATAGCATATATTCTTCATTGTACACCAAAAACAAAGTTATACAATTATTGATTGTATTATAATATTTATATACAAATGGCGACCGATTGGCTCAGTGGCGAGGCCCTCCGCCCGCGGAGTCAATGGTTGCGGGTTCGATCCCCGCATCGGAATAAATTTATGTATGGATTTATAAATATTTATTCCGAGTCTGCTAACCCCTCCAATCCGCATTTCGGTTCCCGCTCTTTCCTTTCCTCTCCGCCAATCCACGGTCTGCCGTGCCAATGGATGCGTGGCTAAGGGCGAGCTTAGTCGCAAGCGTGCCGACCGTCCTGGGATCGGATCCATCCTCCCTTGCGGCTCGTGGGATTCACTAAGACGAATTTAATACACCTAATTTGTTGAAAAATGACGGTGACGTAGTTCGCCACCTGTTACGTCCTGATTCTCATGAGGGCGAGAAGCGACCAATGGAGAGCCGTTTCGCTGCGATGAACGGTAGAGGATGAAGCTCTGTGGTCTCTGCCAACTCCTGCAGGGTATATGCGTGAATATATAAATAAAAAAATATTTCTCAATAGAAAATTCTATTGCTGTTTCTTTTCTATATAAGGCTGCCCGCCACTTATTTCCTTATGTCGTCATATATAATTCTCTTATAATTTTTTGTTACTACTTTCACTCTATGATTTACTTCTTCCAGGTTTACATCTACCCTAAGGTATATATATATATATATATATATATATATATATATATATATATATAAAACAAATGGCGGTCTTATCGCCAATAACGATTTCTTCCAGACAACCGTAGGATGGAAAGAATGTTACAAAGATAATTTGATGTAGATTGGTGATACATTATCGTTATATTGATAGAGAAGAAAGAAAGAAATATTAATAAACAAAGATATAGCATACACATACATACATATATACACACATATATGTTACACATATATTAATAGGATAAATAAGTACCAGCAAGTGATGCTACTACCTTGTAAAAAGCATATGGATTTGGTTCTTACTTAGATAGAGGAAACGAATGCGATTTAATATTACTCCTGTCTCTTGGTACAAGCCTTCAACATAATATCTCTTAGGTTTCCCTTTACAGAACAAACTTCAATCATTTTAATTCAGACATGATTCACGGTGGTTGACAGCCAGGTGATGGCTGTCCGTCAACCATGTGATTTAAGGGGGTATTCAAGAAAAGAGGCAATACGTCTGCGATGCCTCCAGCGATGCGGATGTCTATGGGTGGCGGTGATCGCTTACCACCAGTTGACCTGCATGCCCGTTTGCCTGTTTTGTTATAAAAAAACATCTAATAGATCCTAGTACTGACACAATAATCATATATAATGTAAAAAATATTTTTACATCTCCTCACAATATTATTTCGATCCACTTAACTTTGATTATAGATATATAGTGAATCAGCTGATTGTGATAAGCGACCGAAATAAGATCATTAAGAAATATGTGTGGTGTAACTTTGAATGATAGAATAAGACATGAAGATAGCAATATGGAGTAAGAGAAGGTGTAGTGACAAAAGTTTAGAAAGGGATCCTAAGATGGTTTGGACACATAAAGACCATGGATGAAAGACGACTGGCAAAAGAAATTTACATTGCGAATGTGGATGGAAGGTTCGGTAGGGAAAGACCACGGAAAACATACCTTGACCAAATTGCCGAAGTTTTTGAGGAAAGCTAGGTCAAGAGTACACTTAACCGGCGAGCTTGCACGAGAAGAGAAATGAGCAAGCAAGGAAGCAAGGAAAGTATGCCAAGGTCGTAGCAGATGGAGATCTGTGGTGTCTGCCTACCCCTACGGGAGACAAGTATGACGATATGTATGTATGTGGAAACGAAATATAAAATTAAATTAAAATGTAGATTATCAAGAATATTACTTATTTCAACGCCACTTCTTTCATGTAAATTCATAGAATAGACACAGTTATATCTGAGTATATTAATTAAAAATATAATATAATTGTACAGGAATAACTGTTCAAACAAGTCTAGAACAAAATAGAAATGACAAAAAAGGGAAAATACCGACAGATTCGCTTTAATGAAACACCGACAATCAGCCCGCTCAGTCTTAACCTAGATATGAAAACAAGCGAGCCAATATTGGCCGGTGTGGAGCCAACTTGTTGTAATGGCCGACGACGGAATCGCGTTGTTGCTGTGAAATACGCTTCGAGGAAATTGTAGCGAGACATAATAAGAATTGTCCATATAATTAAATTACTTCCCGTGAAATCTTTTGAATTTCGTACAATTTATGTTTTTTTATTATTTCTGTCACAACGCTTGGAGTGATTTATTTTAAGGATGATTTAATATATTTATAAAACTACACATATATTTTTCGTAATTATTTATTTGCTAATTACACTGTGATAATATAAAATAAATATAGATTTAGAGCAGAGGCCCAAGGTCTGCTGAATCGCAAATTATACTTATTAACAGGAAACTCCCAAATATTTCTGTTTAAAAAGAAAATAAGTAATGTTTTAAATATCTTTATGGGAATGGGAGTGGGAGTGGGAGTGGGAATCGAAGGGGGAGTGGGAAGGGCTCACCGTACGAAGCGCAGTAGACAAGCTACCACTCAGACGCCGGTTTTCTGAGGGAGTGTGCTACTTCCCCAAACGATCCGGCCCATTCATGCTACAGACAAATAATATGCTATTCTTGACAAAGTATTCGTCTGCAGCGTGGCTCTATCACTAAAAGATTTAATAAACTAAGAAAGTCCATTATTAGCTTGATAAAGTGAATCCTCAAAGTTTTATTAAGATATGTTACAGCAAATGCGGGTAAACGAGATGATTATCTCCATCACGAAATAGGGAAAAAGGGAACAAGTGAATTCCCGCAGACGCTCTTCTAATTAAATAGTGAAAATCGACTCGCCGATGCCCGACCTACATGCGCAGATATAACGCGTTACGGTCCCAAGAGGGCTCCCTGAAGCGTTCGCGAGGCAGTTCTAATTTTAGTTTAACTCAAAATATCTGAAGAGAAACTGTCTTCTGTCCCTACCACTATTTACGCCCTTATTCTAATGTAGCTAACGCATATGCAATACCAAAATGTTGCGTATGCGTTAGCTACCTTAGAGTTAAGGACGTAGATTAGACTAGAGTAATGATAATAAGCCGAAGATCGGGCTAGGTGGCGCGCCTTGGGTGAGGCCTATGTCCAGCAGTGGACTGCCGCGGGCTGATATTGATTGATATTGAATAAGCCGCGCTAGTTCATACCATCAGACTCACTTGTTCTCTTGCCTTCTTTTTAATTGCCTCACTCGAGATGGAACGGTCGTGGTCGTCATGAGGTAGTGTTTTTAGTAGCGGTAGATGTCATACTCTCTCTGCTGGAGATTATTTGGATGCATAAATGGATAAAACTGCAAGTAGATGACATTTATTTATGGGATAGGAGGGCAAACGAGCAAGCGTGTCGCCTGATGGAAATCAATCATATAATAGACAACCGTGACACCGAAGGAGTCGCGGAAGCGTTGCCGACCTTTAAGGTATGTATAGGCTTGTTCTTTGATATATATATGTTTATCAGAGATGGGCAGAGGGAGAAGAGAAGAGATAGAAAGAGGGGGGAGGGTGTTGGGCCTCCGGAAATCGGCCGCTCATCATACGAAGCGCGCTAGGAAAGCTAGCACTCAGACGCCGGTTTTCTGCGGGAATGTGATACTTCATTCATGCTACAGACAAATATTATGTCATTCTTGACAAAGTATACCGCAGCTTGGCTTTACCACTATTATATAATAAAGACGATATACAAGAGACGACCGATTGGCTCAGTGGCGGGGCCCTCCATCCGCGGAGTCAATGGTCGCGGGTTGGATTCCCTCATCGGATTAAATATTTATATGGGTTTTAAAAATGTTTATTCCGAGTCTGGTAACCCTCCCAATCCGCATTTGCTTTCCTGCCCCTTCCTTTCTTCCTCTCCGCCAATCCACGGTCTGCCGTGCCAACGGATGCGTAGCTAGGAGCGAGCCTAGTCGCAAGCGTGCTGATCGTCCCGGGGTTGGGTCCCCCCGGGGACTATGGTGCCTTACCTCAGCATGCAGGGCTCTGCTGGGGCTTACCTCCTTCCTCCCTTGCGGCTCGTGGGATTCACTAAGACGAATTTAATATACCTAATTTGTCCAAAAATTACGGCGACGTGATTCGCCACCCGTCACGTCCTGATTCTCACGAGGGCGAAAAGCGACCAATGACGAGCTGTTTCGCCGCCATGAATGGCCAACCCCTGCGGGGCAAAGGCGTGAATATATATATATATATATATATATATATATATATATATATATATATATATATATATATATATATATATATATATATATATATAATAAAGAAAGAAAATTTCTTTTGCCTTTGTAAGTCATGACACCTTCCTCAAATTATATAAACCATATTTTTAATTCAGCATATGTAATAGTCAGTAATTTGTTACGGTTCTTAATTAGTCTGAATTTCATACCAAGTTACTTCGTTGCGGCAAACTTTTAGTTTTAACCAGTATGATTAATTTCTGTTCGGTTGGATTATTCCGCTGGAAAAATGTTTCCGTGGACTGAAACCTTCTCTAGTAAATTGTTTCCGGTGAATGTACTAATTACATGTAGAAAAGAAAATGATTTATTGAACGGTCATATATATGTAGATTTTTTTCAACTGCACAGTAGGCAAACGAGCATGCGTGTCATCTGGTGGTAAGCGATCACCGTCGCCCATAAATCCGCATCCCCGGAGGCTTCGCAGATGTGATGCCGATATTGGAACTTTAGAAACAAGCCTAATTTTATCTCCAAGGCCAGCAACGCATTTGTAACGCTTAAGAATTACAGACGTCTAGGGGCGGCGTATGCTTTCCATAAGGTGACACGCCTGCTTCTTTGTCTTCCTATTCCATAAAAAAGTAAAACCTTAATTATATTGTGAACCTATATTATATTGTACAAACCAAAAAAAGCTCTAAAAAGTCGCACAAAATGTTTCTCGCTCAGCGTATGCCAAACGCTCTATTGGAGCAACTAGCACTTGTTTTCAGTAACAACCAATATGGTTAGATCGTGGACCACAGTAATATATATATTGGAACGGCTCGCAGAGGAAAGTACCACACTCCCGAAGAAAACCGGTGCCTGAGTGGTAGCTTACTTACCGCGCTTCGTTCGTGAGCGGCCGAGTTCCGGAAGCCCAACACCCTCCCTCCCTATATATATATATATATATATATATATATATATATATATCCATACACATATATATTATTCTTATTTCTATTGTTTTTATTAGAGAAAATCTGGAACACGGCGTATATTTAGGTTACGTTGATTTTAAGATGTAAAAATTTACGTAATTTCTCTGCCAAATGTGCTGTATTAATTACGACAGAAGGAACAGCATACCTGTAATTATTTCTCGAATGTTTTATGCAAGACAAGTCCCAGTCTCGACGAATTCATTATTTTACATAACAGAACCTTAACAAGCCGGGAACGAGTGACACAATCACTTCAGCGCGAACTCTGTCTTACATTAATTATGTACATACATGTTAAGTTTGAGTTGAGACGTGATACGCCTTCGAAGTTTAAAGTTATTGCTGCGGTAAATATCTTAGGGGTTAACTGCTTTAAAACAAACTTATTTAAGAGAGAAAAAAATCTTTACTTTATTATTAATGGAGTCAGGTGTTACTCTGCGGAAATCCATCACTATATGGACAGTCAAAAGTTTTACTTAGCTAAGATCCGCGACAAGAAAACAATAACAGAAAATTAATAATGAGTGTTTTTCCGTGGATTTATTTGGAACTTAAACCAAAAAACTTACCGAAAATCGGCGATCAATTCTCCACCCACCAACCACTATACACAACACCACTTTTCAGTTGTCTTCCGTAGAGTCTACTATACCTGAAGATGCCTCGTGTTGGCGTGAAACACGTGTCGTTTACAAGATGGAAAAGTGATAATGTGTGTTTGGTGTTGTGTATAGTGGTTGGTGGGTGGAGAATTGATCCACTCAACCCAACGGAAAAACACACATTATTAATTTTCTGTTATTGTTTTGCTTGTCGCGGATCTTAGCTAAGTAAAACTTTTGACTGTCCATATAATAAACATTTCAATTAGTATTAAATTCGCTGAATTTTTTTATCGTACAACTCGCCAAAGAGAATGGTTTCGTTCCCACCATATGTGGATAGGTGACGATCTGGTACAGTATGCTTTCCTCGAATTTTCTTTCTACCTATTAACCAGCTACCTTCGACGGTATTTCCGAATCTATACAACATTAGACCTTTCAAAGAATAAGCCCACACGTGCTTTAAAGGCCGGCTACATAATACCTATGGTGTCGTGGATGTCCATGGGCGGCGTTGATTGCTCTCCATCTGTTACTTTCCACCGTAAAACGCTTGCTCGTTCACTCTCCTGTCGCATACAAAATAGTACCTAAAAATATACCTCTAGAGATGGGTTTAATACACGGAACAATTTTTCTGGCGAAAAAATTCGAGCAAGGAAAAATTAATTATAAGCCGAGCGACGCTGGTAGTGCTAGTTAAAACTAAAGGCATGCCTCAACGAAGTAACTGGGTATGAAATTCCGACTAATTAACGACTGTAATATATTGCCGACTATAGCATATGCAAATCGTAGGAATGGTTCGATACGTCAACGGGAAACCGTATCATAACTGACTAGCATTGTTTAAAATGAAGTATTAAAATCAGTTATTTGTTTAGTTCGAGTTGCTACTCTAGATGGCGCTGAAATCAAATTAGATCTCAGTATGGTTTAGTAAGTGGAAAAATTTTATAACTGGTGTGGCGTCGGAGAGTATGGCTTTTCCATCTTCATTTTCGTCAACGTATTTGGACATCCATTGGGTCCTCTTTGCTGATTCTCCTCAATTCTTCGTTAGAGACCATGTTATCTGGCCAATATACTTTTAAGATTCGGCGTAGGGCAGCGGTTTATGAATACCTGGAGTTTGTGTACTAGTTTATATTTTTATACGGGAACTTTCACATTCACAGGGGTGTGGGATCGAGCCTTGGGGATGAAACCGTTATTCAGGCTTATGCTCGCTCCCCTGTCTTTTTGGACTTTAATCTGCAATTGACAACTTGGTGCTAGACACCGCTAAGGGTTTCAGCACCACCGTCTACACCCACTCCTCTTTGTATTTGGCAAACAGGGCGGGGAGATCACCAAATGCATCAAGAAATGCCGCCACAGTCTCAGCTACGGACTTGATTGCTGCGGGGACGCCGGAGAAGTGGGCAGATACTAGTTCTTTCGTATTGAAGAAATATATAGGTTAAACAAAATTTATTAAAAAAGTTCCGATAAATTCTTTTAAAGCTGGAAACACAAAAAGCTTCAATTGACTCACTTCCTCGGTTTCACCCATTACGTGCCGACTTCAGATAACAGCTCCAACTCAATTGTTTTCGCATTTAGGTCAAACCGATTCGAGCCGATCGTCGTCTCTAAATCAGTGCTCCTACTTTTTCCAATTCGCGTCGAAGTTGTCTTGATTGGGCTATTTGATTCAAGTGTGTATTTGTTTTAAAAAAAAGCTTTAACCGCCGAAGTTTTATGAAGAGAGTGATGAGTGTGAAAGAAGCAAGAAAGTGTAATGTGACGATTTTTAGGCAGCAGATGGAGGTCTATGGTCTCTGCATACAAAGACCTGCATAAACAAGCGTGATTATGTGTATGTATGTATAATACTCTATACAATTTTCTTCACAATATTTATGGGGCTATTAGATTATAACTTAGTAGGAGCAATGTTACCACTCTGGGAAATGTAATGCGAATAATGAATAGATAAGAGAAGAGAAGGAAATAGATGTAGAAAAGGGGTTGGATTTCCACCTTTCAACGCTCATCGTACGAAGCGTAACATTGAAACTACTGTAAAGGAGCCTCGCGTTTGGCAACCTCAGTTTCCAAAATTTTGCGCCTATTTTATTTATATATATTTTTTATATTTATCGATATCTTTCGTCTATTTATCTTTAATATTTGACGGTTTTAATTGTCTGTGATTGTTTTTGAATGAATCGATATATTTTTTAATAATTAAACGAAAGACACGTAAAACGTGCAATTTCCTATTATACATTCTTAACTTAAACTGTACGAGCAAGCCCATTCATGCTATAGATAAATCATGTCCAAAGTAGTCTATATCAACCCTCAAGGGTTGATGTTACACCTACAAGGGGTCAAAGTAATTATTAAATATAAAAAAGTAATTATTAAAGCATCAAACGCCTGTACCACAAAATGGTGGTAAATGAAAAATTGTAATATTTTGTGACGTCAGAGGACGACTTGTTGTTTTTAGATTCAAATATATTTTTTTTCTATCATCCTGACGATAATGTGTCACCAGCCTACATCAAATTATCTTTTTTTTGTGTTCATCCTACTGTTGTTTGGAAGAAATCACCTTAAGACCGCCATTAGTATGTAAATATTACAATCAATAGTTGTATAACTTTGTTTTTGGTGTACAATAAAGAATACCAGTATATCCATCTATCTATATTTAATTCGACAAGTATCTAAGAATATTGTAGTTATTTTTAGAACTACAATACAAGTATAACAAAAAATACGATTTTTGTATAATATAATATAAATTACGCCTAATGGGGCCAATAGTAAGTTTCACATAGAAAGAGATATTTTTGGAATAATTTCTTTCTTCCAAAATAATGTCAGGTAACATTTTGTTTTTACAATTCCCATGGTATGTCCTTACAAGGCCGGTAAATACAGTTTGTTTGAACTTATATTGTACATTATGTGATTAACAATTGATTTCCCTTGATGCTTTTAACAAAATTAATGGCTGGAATTGTTTATCAAAAATGTGAAATCTAAATTCTAATAACAATTATTCAAAGAAATAGAGTTTATTTATATTTAATTTGCCTATTGGAGAGATACTAAACTCACTCATTAGGCAGGCCTGTGCTGAGACTTTCTTATTCAATCAATATTCAAATTTGGAACACATATATAAATACACATAATAAATATATATATATATATATATATATATATATATATAGATATATATATAGATATATATATTATATATATATATATATATATATATATATATATATATATATATATATATATATATATATATATATATATATATATATATATATATATATATATATATATATGCCAGCAAGTGATGCTACTGCCCTGTAAAAAACATGTAGATTTGGTTCTTACTAAATAATATATTCGGTAAATTCACAAAAGCCACGATATGCATTCACAGTGCTTAAGGTCTGTGTTTCAAGAGCGCCAGAGTAACCAAGTTTTTAACACCGACAGTTACTTTAGCACTCTTAAAAACCCTATTGTACCTACGTTGTATATTCCTACGCAAAATGATTGCGCGTTTTTAGACACCATCAGCGCCATCTGGTTTTATTTGGGCATACTAAAATTCCTTCATCAATCCCGAGGAAGGCCAATGTAGGATATGCCTCCCCCAAGATGCGCCATCTAGCTGGATCTTCGGCTTTACGCATTCAGTCTCTGACAGCCACTCTATGAAGATACTTCATCTACCTGGTGAGGCGTCCGACACTATGTTTGGAGATATACGGTCTCGACTCCAGCACTCGTCTACTCTAATAGATGTTGGTTCTCTGTCTAGCATATCCAGTCATTTGCAACATCAATTTCTTAAGTCGAAGAGATACGCTCGATACGATAAGCTCGTGGTTGTAAAATGCACGCCATCGCTCATTTTCCAACACAGGACCAAAGATATCATCATCATCAAGGCATTACAGCCGCGGGTGGGTCTGAGCCTGATTAATTGAATTTTTCCAGTCGGATCTTCGTTTAACTTTCTCCCACCAGCCCCTCACACCGATTGCCTTTAAGTCCATCGCCACCACCACATCAGGAAGCCTCGTCCATCCGTACCACGTGCCCAGTCCAACGAAGGCGTCCAATCTTAATGGTTTTGATGACCTTCGGCTCGTTGTACAGCGCATAAGGCTCATGGTGGTAATGTGTACGCCATTGTTCATTTTCCAACACAGGACCAAAGGTACGCCTTAAAATTATAATCTCAAAAGGTGAGCAGACATTTTTCGTCCTCTTTAGCCTCTTTAGAATGAAAATATTTGAACTCATCACATATTTAATTTCACAGTAGATTCATTAGACCCTCAATTTATTTTAAGTTGCATGACATTCAAGTGGTGTGGTAGAGTATTATTCTTTAATGTAAAATGATTTAACCGACCCGAGTACCTCTGAACCAATTATAAAGGTATTTAGGACAAGCCGCATATAACCCCCAGTGTTCTGAAAATCGGCTTGTGTAAATGGATCTTTGTACACGTTTCTTTTAATATATATTTTGTATGGAAAAAGCAAACAAGAAAACACGTCAAATTGAAAGTTGAATGGTAATCCACTGTAGTGTGTTTTTGCTGAAATTTTAGTCCACGCACCACCACCCTGGAACCAGCTACTTTTATAGATGGGTCACACTCCCATCTGAATCCATTTGCTCCTTTAAATGCACGTCCATCCAAGGGAATTCTACCAGTTGCCACCTAGCTCCCGTGAGGGGAGAGGGCTCGCGATGGACCTGAAGTAGGAATAGGTTTTAACCAAATCTATATTCACGACTATCCCCTGTAGGGGTTGGCAGAGACCACAGAGCTCCATCCACTGCCATTCATCGCAGCGAAACGGTTCGTCATACTATCCAAATCCAACCAAATCTAGATAACGCAAAGTCGCCTTAAAAGCCTCTGGAAACAGTGGCACTGCTGGGGCTGACCTCCATCCTCCCTTGCGCCTCCTAGAATCCACTATGACGAATTTTGAATACACCTAATTTGTTAAAACTGCTGCACCTCGCGAGGGAGGAGGGGAGTTGTGCTGAATTGGCTGCCAACCATCGCGAGGCACTCTTAGAAGAAGAGAAGTTAAAAAATGACGGCGACGTGGTTCACCACCCGTCACGTTCTGATTCCCCACCTACTACCACTGCCAGCTCTTTCTATATATATATATATATATATATATATATATATATATATATATATATATATATATATATATATATATATATATATATATATATATATATATATATATATATATATATATATATATATACACACACACACACATATATATATGAACTGTGTGTGTTTGTGTGGAGGCATAAAGAACTATTTAAATCAGCTAATGATAACGCTGGTCGTCACCGGCGTGATCCTCAAAGATTCGTGCATCAAAAGCTACCTGTTCATGTGTATATACAACTACAAAAATATACCTCATGAATTAAAACAACTGAACACAAGATTATTTAAAAAAGACTATATGAATGGCTAATAGATGTTAATATTTATAATACTAAGGACTTTTTTGCTTTAAAAGTTGGATCGAATGTATGTAATAAATGAATCATTTACCTTTTATGCAAATCTCTGATAAGGGTTTTCTTTTTGATAATAAATTTTAATGTCTTAAATTTTTATGGTAAATTTTTATTTGTTTCATTAATAGACCTGCTCATTTGAAAAAACGACTTCAGAATATCATACTCAAGTCTATCCACATATGTATTCAAATGATCTATTTAAAGTTCACAAGATTCAAAAATCAAGATTTAGGTAAAGCGACGAATATAAGCTGTGTGTAGTAGTAACCTTTATAACGGTGTCTAAGGTCCGTGAGGTCAACGGAACGGTTATGTATTAAAACTGGAATGTCACGTCACAGCCCTTTAATGTTGGTTGTGCGACCCTAAAGTAAATTGAGGCCCTAATTAATCTGCTGCGTGACGAAATCCACCCGGAGTTCGTGTTGGAAAGACCCCATTATATTCAATCTCTACAATACTTATGTTTCTTGAATTCAATGAACAATTTAAATTTTCGAGTTAAGTTCTTCGTGATTTTATTAGGCACGCCAATGGTTTTTTTTTTTAATCAAAAAGATATACCTATCCAAGTCTGGTAACCCCCCCCCCCAATCCGCATTTCTTTTCCTGCCTCTTCCTTTCTTCTCTATCCTTTCCCTTCCCTTACGCCAATTCACGGTCTGCCGTGCCAATGGATGCGTGGCTATGGGCGAGCCTAGTCGCAAGCGTGCCGATCGTCCCGGGGTCGGGCTCTCCTGGGGACTATGGTGCCTTACCTCAGCATGCAGGGCTCTGCTGGGGCTGACCTCCATCCTCCCTTGCGGCTCGTGGGATTCACTAAGACAAATTTAATATACCTAATTTGTCGAAAATGACGATGACGTGGTTCGCTACCCGTCATGTCCTGATTCTCACGAGGGCGAAAAGCGACCAATGACGTTTCGCTGCGATGAATGGCAGCGGATGGAGCTCTGTGGTCTCTGCCAACCCCTGCGGGCGGATAGGCGTGAATATATTATATATAAAAAGAAATATATACGTATCACCTATCACCTAGTTAATAGGCAAGCACTTAATAACTACATGACACGAAAAGAAGAAGAACCCACAAGTGAATACTGGTTTCACTTCATCACCAGCGTTTCATCACATATGGAACGCTGGTTCGCATTTGTAAAAGATTTGGCTCCTTCACACGAAATGTCATAAAACCCTACATATATACATTACATACATACATTAGATAGTGGTACAGCCACGCTACAGATTAATACTTTGTAAGGCATCAGCATTTTGTACATGGCATAATATTACAATATGTGTCTGTTGCATGAATGGGCCGGCTCGCCCGGGGAAGTACACACACACACTCCCACAGAAAGCTGGCGTCTGAGTGGTAGCTTAGCTACCGCGCTTCGTACGGTGAGCGGCTGAGTTTCGTAGGCCCAAAACCCTCCCCTCCCCTCCCCCTCCTACTCAATTTCCTTACAGGTCGGCAACGCTTCCGTTCTGCCTATGGCGCTGCGAATGTCTATGGGCGGGATTGATTGTTTTCTACCAGGTGACCCGCCTGCTCGTTTGCCTTTATATCTCATACAAAAAAAAATGTATATAGTACAACCCTCATTCACACTAAGCGCGGTGTCAAAATAAGAAATAAATAATCACAGGTTTCAACATGCTGTTACATGTTGTGTGAAATTTTTACACATTTTCAGCAAGAACGAAGCATTTGCTAAAGCTCAAGCGACACATGTAAAAATCTTTTATGCAAACATCATTTCGAGCTAGACTGACTGGGAGTTCAAGTTTTAACTACGGCCTGTGTGAATATATTTCGTTGATGGTACACTGTGGGGATAACTTAGTGACATCATTGATTTTGTATACACATGGCTATGAGTATTGGACAACTAAGATTTTGCGTCGTAAAGTCACTCTTTTAGTTACTACCTTTGACTAACTAACTAACTTTGTTAGTGCAGCGACCCAAAATGGATCTTGGCCTCCGAACAGATCTTACGCCACCGTGCCCTGTCCTTCGCCAACTCCTACCAGTTGCAGATATAAAGGTTGCGCAAGTCCTTCACCATGTATCTCCAGCGGTACCTGGGGCGTCCTATAGGACGTCGTCGAGTTAGGCAACCCACATACGCTCTCTTGACTGCGCGATCCTTTCCCATCCTCTCAACGTTCATACTCTTAGTGAATTTTTAAACTATCTCTCCACTGATACAAACATATATATGTATGTATACACCGGATGTTCGCTTTCTGATACAAAAAAGAAAAACAATACAAATACTTGCCATCACATCTTCGTGACTTGCATACTATAAATATGTTTCAAAAAATACAAAACACTACTTTTAAGTATGCAGGTCGGAACTAAGTCTCCTAGTTGCGATGGATTTATGACATAGCATAATTTAGTTGTTTTTAATTTATGATTTTATGTATTGTATGTGTATTTATGTATGTGTGTTGCTACAACTGAATATGATGGGAAAAGTCGTGGGCAAAAGACAAGTTGGTCGAAAAAGAAAGTCTTGGCTACGTAATATCAGGGAGTGGACCGGGATAGCGAGTACTCCAGAATTGCTGCATCTCGCGAAGGAGGAGGAGAGTTGTGCTGAATTGGCTGTCAACCTTCGCAAGTCGAAGAGGCACTATTAGAAGAAGAAGTGGATGTGTGTATGGATATATACCAAATCAATTTGGTCATTGTGGTCCGTGATCTAATCACATTGGTTCTAGCTAATAAACCAGCGCCAGGTGCTCCAATAGAACGTCTGGCTACGCTGAGCAAAAACCATTGTGTGGTACTTTATATATTTAAATTATTTTTGTGTTTCCTTTCACTGTTTTTCATATGTATTGTACATGTTGACACCACATTGACATTGACAGATTGTCCGCACGCTTGTAATTTGGTAGAACAATATTTGTATTATAATTTTACAAGTCTACTCATATCTCTAATGCCAGCTCAGCATTTGCAATGCCTATGGTGAAGCAGATGTCTATCGGCGGCGTTGATTGCTTTCCGTCAGGTGACACGCTTGCTCGTTTGCCTTCCTATCTCATTAAAGAACCATAATCCACCCTTTACCACTTTAGTTTGACTTAATGAGTTGTAACTTTTTTTATGGGATAGGAGGGCAAACAAGCAAGCGTGTCGCCTGATGGAAAGCAATCAACGCCGCCCATAGACAACCGCGACACCGCAGGAGTCGCGGAAGCGTTGCCGGCCTTTTAGGTATGTATAGGCTTATTTTTTGAAGGTGCCAATGTCGTATCGGTTCGGAAAGACCGCCGAAGGTAACTGGTTCCACAGAGTGGTGGTGCGTGGAAAGAAGTAAATTAATTAAAACTAAGTATCTCTTTTTATCTGGAGGTTTTATTGGCAGAGATTATGTCAAAGCTTCAAATTACTAGCGTTTGCCAAACATGTGGTAACTTTCAATAAATAAACACAAATATGTACACGAATCTTGAGAGCTGTATGTCACAGAGACGAGAGGGAGGATTACGAATGAGGTGCTAATATTCTGATTCTATACAAGAGTCGTGGATACGAGTGGATACAAGTTTGGTATACGGGAGTATACAGAATAGTTAAGAAGTAACTAGTTGTTTAGCATCAACTTTTAGGATATTACGATTGCATTGGAAAATGCATAACTAACGAACAAGCAACTTTCTGGATGTAGTATGTGGAATATATACACATGCCAGTGAATTATATCTGTCGACTCTCTTTCTAAATATCAATTTGACTTCTTCTTAATTTCTTTTGGCGACCGATTGGCTCAGTGGCGGGGCCCTCCGCCCGCGGAGTCAATGGTTGCGGGTTCGATTCCCGCATCGGAATAAATATTTATATGGATTTTTAAAAATGTTTATTTCGAGTCTGGTAACCCCCCCAATCCACATTTCCTTTCCTGCCCCTTCCTTTCTTCTCTATCCTTTCCCTTCCTCTCCGCCAATCCACGGTCTGCCGTGCCAATGGATGCGTGGCTAGGGGCGAGCCTAGTCTTAAGCGTGCCGATCGTCCCGGGGTCGGGCTCCCCCGGGGACTATGGTGCCTTACCTCAGCATGCAGGGCTCTGCTGGGGCTGACCTCCATCCTCCCTTGCGGCTCGTGGGATTCACTAAAGACGAATTTAATATACTTAATTTGTCGAAAATGACGGCGACGCGGTTCGCCACCCGTCACGTCCTGATTCTCACGAGGGCGAAAAGCGACCAATGACGAGCTGTTGCGTTGCGATGAATGGCAGCGGATGGAGCTCGTGGTCTCTGCCAACCCCTGCGGGGAATAGGCGTGAATATATAATAATAATAATATAATTAATTTCTCTTACGCTCTCTGTTTCTATGAAAGAGATAAATAAAGAGAGAGATGAAGATTATCTCTTTCTTTATTATTCTCTTTCTCTCTCTTTATATAAGTGCTAAAAATTACTGATGAAAATATGGCGGTATCATCTATAATCTAACCGAGATAATTGTCTTAAGTTGGATAATTGTAATCTCTGTGGTCATGGCCCTCATAGAAGATAGAAGTAGGTTCCATTTTCATCACTTGGTCGTCTACCACTGGGCAATTCAGTCGCATTTTTTGTGCTAATAAACGTGTAACTTTGGAACAACCTGCAGTGATCTAAAATATATGTGTGTCTTATTTTTTTTATATATATTCACGCCTATCTCCCGCAGGGGTTGGCAGAGACCACAGAGCTTCATCCGCTACAGTTCATCGCAGTGAAACGGCTCTCCATTGGTCGTTTCTCGCCCTTGTGAGAATCAGGACGTGATGGGTGGCGAACCACGTCGCTGTCATTTTTCAACAAATTAGGAATATTACATTCGTCTCAGTGAATCCTACGAGCCGCAAGGGAGGATGGAGGTCAGCCCCAGCAGAGCCCGGCTTGCTGAGGTAAGGCACCATAGTACCCGGGGGAGCCCGATCCCGGGATGGTTGGCACGCTTTTGACTAAGCTCGCCCTTAGCCACGCATCCATTGGCATGGCACACCGTGGATTGGCGGAAAGGAAGGGAAAAGATAGAGAAGAAAGGCAAGGGCAGGAACGGAAATGCGGTTGGGGGGGAGGGGGTTACCAGACTCGGAATAAATATTTATAAATCCATATATATATTTATTCCGATGCGGAGATCGAACCCGCGACCATTGTCTCCGCGGGCGGAGGAACCCGCCACTGAGCCGTCGTCGTGTTGGTGTATCTGAACTGTTATAAAAAAAATCGAGGAAGGTCATTGTTTAGGAGTGTACTGACACTAAGACGAACTGTACGAAAAAAGACTATATCAATAGTCAATACAATCGTAACTGTACGATTGTATGGACTATTGATATAGTCTTTTTTTCACGGAGAACGAAGTTTTTTTTAATTCGGATACATAAACGTATAATGTGGTGTAGAATAAACAATTTTGATACTTGCACAGAATGCCATTAACTGATACTTTAATGAAAGTTGAGTCTTTGCATTGTCAATGTATTCCGTCTTCTGTTGAGTTATTATTATAGTTTGCCGCATACAGTCCGTGCTGCAATAAACTAACTACGTATTTTGAATACAAATAACCTCGTAAGACTATATTAACTATTGTGAATTGTTTCAAACTGCAAAGACTGCTATTTCTTCCACTTCGTATTCTATTCGATGTATATTTAATATGTAAATTGAACTTTATTTTATATTTTTAGATTACCAACAATTTAAAATTCATTACTAATAATGTGATATAAAAGTATAATATACTATATAATAAAATATAAATATATTTTTACTGTAGTGATTTTTTTAGCAGAGAAATAAAACGTAATTAGAGATAGAAATAGAAAAACTTACTTTTACGACACCTTTTTTTTAATAATAACTAATGTTTGCTTAAAACCTTAATAATATTATAATATACAATTAAAAGAACAAAACAAAGAGAAAATAATTTTAATCAAACAAGTGTCATAAAATGGCTCTTGCTCAGCATAATGTCGGACGCATTTGGAGCACCTGGCGCTGGTTTTCAGCAAGAACCAACGTGGTTAGGGCGCGGACCACAGTGACGACATTAATACTGATACACACACATACATACACACACATGCGGCGTTTGACGCTCGATTCTTGAACGCCCCTGTATCATATTTAAGTGGGAACTCTGCAGGTGGCAAATATTCTCATATTTGTGAATACAAAAATAGAAAAGATCTTCCATTTTCCTTAGTCATTCGTCGCCCTAAGATACTTTTGTTATATCATTAGGAAATACCCTGAAAACGTAGAATGCAACTTTTCCATCTTTACCACTTTTCCATCTTGTAAACGACACGTGTTTCGCCCCAACACGAGGCATCTTCAGGTATAGAGTAGACTCTACGGAAGACAACCGAAAAGTTTTCGGATACAAGATGGAAAAGTGGTAATGTGTGTTCGGTGTTGTGTATAGTGGTTGGTGGGTGGAGAATTGATGATCGATTTTCGGTAAGTTTTTGGTTTAAGTTCCAAATAAATCCACTTCATCCAGCACAAAAAACACACATTATTAATATTCTGTTATTGTTTTTCTTGTCGCGGATCTTAGTTAAGTAAAACGTTTGACTATCGACATGGTAAACAAGCAATCTTGTCATCTGATTGAAAACAATCAACAACATCCATAGACTTCTGCCAAACCATAAGTATTACAGAAGAGTTGTCGGCCTACATACGTATATATTGAACGAATAGGCTTATTTTTTTGAAGATTTCAATATCTAAATAAAACTTTAAATTCATGACAAATAAGAAGAAAATAAACTTAAGACAACACTTGAAAGTTTCTTCAGCAAATTTATGCAATCTCAATTTGTCTGAAATTGTCATACCCGGATAAAGAAAATGACCTACGGCCCTAGCCCATTACTTATCCCGGATAAGTAATGACATCATTTGTTTGACACTCTTCTCGTGAGTCATTGCCTGGCACAGATAGCTATGACTGCTGCTTGGAATTTGAGATTTAAAATTTATTTGCCTTGGTATAAATTTATTGATATAAATTTATAAGTTTAACTTGTTTCATCGTTATAATATAATAACAGACTATGCATTACAAATGTGCTGCTTAGTCTAAATTTCGGCTTTATGGCATCCAATTTCTACCCGCCGTCCTACAGAGATGGAACGCGCTCTCAGGCTGATATTTATTTATTTATTAGCCACAAAAGCAAGTTACAGTCTTAAGGAGTATAGTCATACATATTATCATGCCTGTTTCCCGTAGGGTTAGGCAGAGACCACAGATCTCCATCCGCTACGATCCCGGCACACCTTGCTCGCTTCTTCACACTTATCCATGTTTTCATCCATCCTTCCTCTCATATTCATCGTAGCGAAACGGCTCTCCATTAGTCACTTCTAGCCCTCCTGGGAATCAGGGCGTGACGGGTGGCGAACCACGTCCCCGTATCTTAAAGAGTAGTATATAATAGAAACTTAACAACGCCCGGACTATAAGTCTTTAAATTTGCGCGTAGCATGGCTTCATTTTAACGCCATTAATAGGATTACTTATACATACTTATATAATAATGAAGTACAATAAAATTAAGCAGATAAAATAGAATAAAAAAAGAAGAGAAGAATAACAATAACCTCATGATCTATCGGCCGCTAAAAATATCCCGGAGCGATAGCTTTAATTAGTATATTATAATATCGAATGTTTTAGAGCTGTGGTCAACTAATATATTATAGTGTGATATGTGATAGTGCATATCAGATTGGAGCAAACAAAACCTTGTCTATTTTAACTTCTAAGAGACACAAGTTTGCAATTATATCGCTTAAAAAGCCTCTTTGTAGTCTGACCGGGATAACGAGTGCTCCAGAACTACTGCACCTCGCGAAGGAGGAGGAAAGTTGTGCTGAATTCGCTGCCTTCGCAAGTCGAAGAGGCGCACTTAGAAAAAGTCGTGTCACCTCAGTTTGGGCGCATTAGTCTTACCAGGTGACTTGCACACACGTCTTCTTGCACTGCTACGTGCAATGTGCACTTGCTTGCATTGCAATTTCGCTCAGGGGTATTGGAAGACAAGGTCTCCACTCCAGTATTCTATTATATATCCTTACTCCAACGGTTGTCGATTTTCTAAACTAACTAGACTCTAGACTTCTTTAAAAAAAACATCTCGAAAATTTAAAAATAAACGTGTTATTTGATTTATCCATATCATAAGACTAAAAAAGAGCTTTATATTAATTGTAAAACTAGCTTTGTAGCATTAGAAATAGAATAACGCCAAGGCGCCGCCTTTGTGCAGGGAGGTGACGTTCCAACAAAGCGTCTGCGGAAAGAACAAGAGCATAATGCGTCTAAATGTGACCCAGCGTAGCGGGGACGCCACATGAGTATGTAAATGCGTTCAGATTTTTCACACAAGAATCCTTTTACAGGCGGTTTGAGCACGGAATTGTATGAGAGAAAAATTTCACAGCTTATGAATGTATGTTAAAACTTTAGACACGCATATTTTTAATTTTTATACAACTATAAGTGGATTCTACATTATATATATATATATATATATATATATATATATATATATATATATATATATATATATATATATATATATATATATATATATATATATATATATATATATATATATATATATTTGTGCGATACTTTTTTATGTGGACAGTCAGAATTCTTACGTAGGTAAGATCCGCGACGAGCAAACAAAAATAGAAAAATAATAATATGCGTTTTTACTGGAAGAAGCGGATTTACGGGGAACTTAAACTAAATCTTACCAAAAACCCTCCAAAAAAAAAAACCACTGGAAGACAACCGTTAAGTGACTTAATGGTTGTCTTCCGTAGAGTCTACTATACCTGGTGATGCCTCGCGTTGAGGGGCGAAACACGTGTCGTGCATTTCCGTAAAGTAACGCCTGACTCCATTAATTATCTTAAGTCTTTAATTTAAGATGTTTATTATATAGAGCAGAGCAGGCAAACGAGCGTGCGGTTCACCTGATGGTAAGTGTTATATGCGGTTCCAAGAGATCCGCAACGCAAGAGGTATCTCAGATGCGTTGCCGTTTGCGGAATCGTACGGTCTTCATCCTTACAAGAATTGTAATAAATTACAAGAATATTGTAATAAACTACAAGAATATTGTTATAAATTACAAGAATATTGTAATAAATTACAAGAATATTGTAATACATTACAAGAATATTGTAATAAATGACAAGAATATTATAATAAATTTGGTAATTATATACTTGTGAAAAAATACTTACATACGGGAATATACGGGTCTTCGGCGTGAAAAGGTTAAATATTTCGTGCTAAAATATACTCTTCAGTATTTAAGTCCGAAATAAAATCTCACTTCTACTCCGCAATCATTCAATGGACCCGAATTATTCCGATGGGTGCTATAACGCTTGTCGTTACATGAAACGTTCAGGTTTTACAATAAAATCTAAACGCTGGACCGATTTCAAACTGTTTTATTTCTTTTCTAAAGCCTAAATATGTTCCACTGCTTGGCATAGATCTTATCTAACTAAAGTACAGGTTATCCGGTCGCAGATTTAATATATACATATATAATAGTGGTAGAGCCACGCTGCAGACGAATACTTTGTTAAGAATGGCATAATATTCGTCTGTAGCATGAATGGGCGGGCTCGCCCGGGGAAGTACCTCACTCCCGCAGAAAACCGGCGTCTGAGTGGTAGCTTAGCTACCGCGCTTCGTACGGTGAGCGGCTGAGTTCCGGAGGTCCGAGATATTGCCATCTATTAGCCATTCGTATAGTCTTTTATTAAATATAAATCATGTGTTCAATTGTTTTAATTCATGAGGTATATTGTTGTAGATACGTATACACATGAACAGACAGCTTTTGGTATATTTTCTCAGTCTGGGGTGATCAACCGCCACTGATATTTTTTAATAAATTGAATATCATGGAAGAGAATATTGAGAGGAAAAGGAAAAGATAGAGAAAAAGTTTATAAATTTTTTTAAACAAAGAAAAAAGAGCAGAGACCGAAAGAGAATTAAAGAGGCTACTCTACCAGCTTGAGTTATGGAGTTTCTAAAGCAAATCGCAACATTGGAAACAGCTTGTTTGCAGATTAAAATGCTCTTTTCTTCTCTTGCAGAATATACCGAGAGCACGTATCCTGAAAACAGAAAGAAGCATCATTAGAGATTCAAGAAAACGGCCAAAATCGTTTGTTCAACTTTAAAAACAATTTGTAAGTAAATCAAAAAACATCTTTATTATAAATTCCATTTTGATCAATAGAATTTACTTTATAGACGTCAATTATTTAAATTAAAAGCAAAACTTACCATAATATATAGATACACTAGCTTTTCGCCCAAAGCTACACGAACATTTCGGGCTTCTACCAAATTTCAGCGAAATCGCCAAACTTGCGATGTTCAAAGCGAACTGTCAAATTCGTGAAGTCCATAACCAGCTGTCAAATGCGCAAAATTTCAATAATCATTATATTTTCTGACATTTCTGAGGTTTCTGCGGTTCTGCGGTTGCGGGTGAGGTTTCTGTTCTATTTCTCAATCTCATTTATGATAATAATTTGTTTTTTTTTTACGCTGAGTTTATTTTCGTGGCACTT
This sequence comes from Baronia brevicornis, assembly GCA_031353405.1. Taxonomy (NCBI): domain Eukaryota; kingdom Metazoa; phylum Arthropoda; class Insecta; order Lepidoptera; family Papilionidae; genus Baronia; species Baronia brevicornis. Next base: position 215,613 of record JASFAT010000219.1, read on the forward strand.
TCTGATGTAAAATAAACAATACTGTTGATAAATGAGCCAGAAAAAAACGAAAATATTAAGTTATTGTACAAATATGTTTATAATTTCACAGTTACATTAATGAACGTGAAAACAATAAATAAGTAGATGACAGCACTTTTCCCGCCAACTTACATCAGTGACGTTGTGTTTTTATTTCATTTTCATAATCTTATATTATTACGAGTTATATTGTTTAATTGTGGTGGCGTATTATAAAATATAGTTCGATTAAAGCGTATAAATAAAACGTAATATGAAATAAATGCGTGTATCGTTATTTTTTAAGTTCATTAAAAAAGTCCTTAGAAGGTTTTGGTAGAATAGCCACCATTTTATCAAGACGTAACGTGATAATCTGACTAGTTATATTTTAAGAGATTGGATATTATTGTATTTTACTTGACACTGGCATAATAGTTACAACTAATTGCCATAAAAAAAAAACAAGTAGATGACAGATTGAAAATGTTAACAAAAAATAGTGTATGGTAAAACTTGACAGAAAAATGTTGCCATAAACCTGAGAAAGAAGCTTCTGCTTCTTGAAAATACAATAATCATAACTCAAGAAAAACAAAAATGTAGGTCAACTATTCTTTCATATACTCGTAATTTGATGGATAAAAGTACACGTAGAGTAGTCCTTACTTTGCAACCGCCTCCCCACACAATCTTTCACAAGTGCTCCTGGGAGAGATATCAAATATTCCACAGACCGTTATCCTGGAACCACATCATCATATATCCACTGAAAGGTAAAATTCATCAGATCTCGGATTTAATTTTACAAGTATGTATATTTCATACCTCGAAACTATGTAGATTCAATTTATTACAACTCATTTTTTCGCTTATGGCAACTATCAGTGAATTCTGACAGTATCAAATCAGTTATGGGAGTCACACGATTTAATAATGACTCGCTTTTCCCGCCAACTTACTTTAGTGACGTGTTTTTATTTCATTTTTATGATCTTATATAAATAGTATTATTATCACTTATATTGTGGTAGCGTATTATGTAATATAATTCGATTAGGGCGTATAACTGAAGTGATATGAAATAAATGCGTGTATAGTGACTTTTTAAATTGACTGTCCATAGAATGTTGTCCATGTCCATAGAAGGTTTTGGTAAAATAGCTACCATTTTATCAATATATTATATATATATATATATATATATATATATATATATATATATATATATATATATATATATATATATATATATATATATATATATATATATATATATATATATATATATATATATATATATATATATATATTTTTTTTTTTTTTATTTTATACATATATTCACGCCTCTCCCCCGCAGGGGTTGGCAGAGACCACAGACCTCCATCGGCTCGCCCCTAGCCACGTATCCATTGGCACGGCAGACCGTGGATTGGCGAAGTGGAAGGGAAAGGATAGAGAAGAAAGTAAAGGGCAGGAAAGGAAATGCGGAAAAAATCAGTCTTTTACTTATTTAAAATAATGGTTCAATGGATTGTTGTAAAGTCTACAAGTACAGTGTACGTGTACCAAAGTGTACACGTGTCCTTATTCTTCTCGCCCGATTAGTCCACGCCTACTCTAATAGAATTACCTAATATACATCCTTATACACCGTGATTTTTTAATTACCCGAGAAAACTAAAATTCGCGTTATTAAAAATATGTATGTCAGTAAGTAACATTTAAATATTATAGCGTTCATACAAAAATATTGTTTTATGGGACTTCAAAGAAATCCTGTAAATGCATCAAATACTTGTACGCCATCTTCGTAGTATTTGTTTACTACTATGCATCAGACGCATGTATTCATAAGTATGGCAAAAGCGCGTGCGAAAGAGAAAAAACGTCTTTTGTCGGCAGATTGCGCAAATTGTTTTCATTCATAGTTATCCCTTCCGTACGTATATATTACGCGACCAAATTAGGTTGGTTTGCGTGCAGTTCATATTGGAATGATAATGATGTCTATTTGAATTAGCAAGATTTTTTGTTGTATAATTTTTGGTGTATATCAAGGACATTTTTAATAAATATTTCATAAAAATAATTTTTTTTTTCTTCGTCAAATTTAATGTATATCGATTATTGAATGTATTACTTAATTTTTAATTAAAAAGTCACGGTATAGGCCCGTTCGCCTTTATATTTATTTGTTCACATACTTCTATAACCCGCGTGAACACTAGTAACACATTTGTTGATGGGATTAACGTAGGATACGTAAGACAAATACCATCATTACTAACGTCGCGATAAGTAATAGCCGGGGGATTGTAGGTCATTTCATTTGATTAGGGCATGACAGTTTCACACGGGGACCTTTCGCCGCAAATCTGCACCATAAATTTCGGAAGCACCAACGACAGGTGCGCGACGGCGTTTTTCTTCCATTCTATCAATTTTATTATGGATGCCTGTCTCACGGGGTCGAGTTGGACTTGTAGATATTTCATAGCGTTCTCATCGGAATTGAATGGAATTCAATATATGTATGATGACCAATTCTCTCAGTAGTGGAGCCCACGATCACGGACAGAATGATTGCGGGTTTGATATTTATTCCGAGTCGGGTAACCCCACCAATACGCATTGGACAAGAGTGGTGGGTTAACGTCTGTTCCTCTAGAAATGGAGAGGCCCGTGCTTAGTAGTGGGACATAAATGAGCTGTAGAAAAAAAATATATTCAAATATTAATGAAATGTAATTACCTAATTTTAATTTTATGCTAGAAAAAAAAAATCTCTTATATAAGATATTTAGCAGGATATAAAAGTAGGAATTGACTTTATTTCTAATATATAAAAATATTACTTGTTGGATGACAGTTCGAAGCTAAAGGAGATGGGAGTTCCTTGGCTTTTTTACAGCGGAGCAGGCAAACGTACATGCGGGAACATGGTGGTAAGTCATCACCGTCACCATGGACGAATAACGCCATAACGCCCGAGGCGTATCAGATGCGTTGTGACAAATTGTTTCTGTGCTTGAAATAACTGAATTCTATGCTTTAAAGGCCCTGGTAAAGAATCCTGTAGTAAATTATAAAAATAATTTACAATAATCACTTTAATTGTAATTCATTTAATTGTAATCACTTTAATATAATTCATTCAAATGTGATTCATTGAAATTAGTAAGGGCTATAAAAAACGAAAATAAAAAAAAATTCTTCCCGTAGTTCTAACACAAAATACTAGTCGAAGCTATACAAGTAGATAGGGTGCAACGCTTACTACTTTTGCTTTTGCTCCAATTGATATATTTTAATTATCAAATTTACTCGTATTATGGTTAATTAACATATTGCATACGCAACTAACCTAAGATATGATAAATAGATAAGTAGATATGATTCGGAATGAAGAAATCCGCCAGAGACAAAAGTCACCGACATAGTCTTTCGAATAAGCAAACTGAAGTGGAAATGGGCTGATCATGTTTGTCGGAGATCCTACAATCGTTGGAGCAGACGAGTGCTGGAGTGGAGACCGCGTCTCGGCAAACGTAGTGTGAGATGCCCCCCGGTTAGACGGTGTGAAGCCGAAGATCAGGCTAGGTTGCGCTTTTTGGGGGAGGTCTATGTCCAGCAGTCGCAGGCTGTTGATGATGATAATGATAGGAGACTAATGCAGACCATGGGATTCTAATGTGAGATATTATTGTGGTGTGCCTGCCGTACTGCTTCACGGTGACACCCGGGATCTTTAGGAGCTTCTTCTTCAATAAAATTCTTCTAATCTAAAATTATATTAATTAATTCTTCCATTTTATTGTTCATTCATATCTTATTCATATAATTTATTATATTTTACACTTTTCAATTTACATTTTATATATGAGCCGAACGGGCGACATGTCTATATATAAGACGTCAGTCGAACTAATATTTTGTTTTAATAGAAAACTATTTCTTTTTAATTTCAAATAACGAATTTAAAACGAAATAATATAAAAAGTTTCATTGCATTAGTTATACATTTATTAATGTATCACTACATTACTTAGCTTGCATAATCTGCAAACGCAGGTATTAAAATTTGGAAGAGAAAGCAGTTTCGGAGAGTCAATATACGAGTGGACTATTTTATTTCTATCTTTCAAAAAGTAACTTCTTTGAACACAGTGAACAAATTTAATTTCAAAATCGCATTACAACTTCAACGGCGATCGTCAGGTACAGACAAATTTATAACAATACGATTTTATGTCGCGAGCTTTGCCTTCGGACTTGAAAGTTGAACAAAGAGGCGCCCGGGGCGACAAGAAGTAATGCGGCTGGATGTGACCAGATAAAGTGATTCATTGTATCGTGAGAATACAGACAGAGAAAAGAATTCTCAAGGAAAAGATGTAAAGAAAATATACTAGGAAATCTTTAATAGTGTTTTTATAGCAATACAAACTTTTGAGCTTTAGTTAAAAAAAGTATAGCAATTGTATTTCCAAGTTTTGCCACATGCGGTGTTCCCACGTATATACTATATAGGGGCATCCGGGAGAGGAGCGTACGTGTTCAAAAAAGGCCGACGACGCATCTGAGACATCTTCGGCGTTGCGGATGTCTATGGGCAGCAGTAATAACTTATTACTTTGTGATACAGGATGCTCATTTGCCCAAAAAAATACGCAATACGTTCGTATTATTTCTGTTGTTAATAACGTATTTCCTTTCGAGGAATAGGTAGGCATAGGACTTCATTAAGCCACCAGCTTGTCCGATGTCGATTAACACTAGTACTCAGAGTCGGAATAAATACTAACAAGCCACACATATGTTCAGGACGAGGCGGGAATCGAACGAGGGGCTCTGAAACTTTTGAAAATCTTGAAAATGTATCATAAATCTGAACTAATTTTAAAATCTTTTTGAAATAAAAACTTCTTTAATACCTTTGTGATTTGAAACTGAATGAAACTAAAAAGGGACAAACATACATCTAGGAGATTTAGCCCGAGAAAGAATGAGATAGAGTATTGGCGCGATTGGTGGGGGTGGCATGCTTCAACTGCCAAACGGGCACGGCGATGGTGGGATAGCTAAACGTTCTATGAGCGTGGTGTGATGTCGTGATAACGTCAAATACAGAGTATTTTCTTTCACTCCAACCAAGTATCAAGCATCCTCAGGTGTAGTAGACTACGAAAAGCAATTGCCCTATAGATATATGCATTTCTTTCCTTTTAGTTTCGCGTTTTCGTCTCATTGTGTTTCAAATCACAGCGCCGCTAAAGAAGTTTTCCCTTAAAAAAAAACAGATGCAAATCAAAGAATGAATGTGGAATACACAATGCATACCAGTTGCTTTTTCACAAAACATGCGTCCGGCCAATTATTTCCAACGCAAGTGTCGACTTCGCGCACCTGCATAAAAGAAAAATAAATAAACTTCAAGTGATACAAAATCGCTTCATTCGTCGAGCCACCGGTGCTCAGTGGTTCCAGCGCAATATCGACCTCCACTGCGACCTTAACTTGGCGAGCGTCAAACAACAATACATACATTTATTAATGGAGTCAGGCGTTACTTTGCGGAAATCCATCACTATGTGGACAGTCAAAAGTTTTACTTAGCTAAGATCCGTGACAAGCAAAACAATAACAGAAAATTAATAATGTGCGCTTTTCCGCTGGATGAAGTGGATTTGTTTGCAACTTAAACTAAAAACTTACTAAAAATCGGCCATCAATTCTCTACCCACCAACCACAGACTCTACGGAAGACAACCGAATAGTTGACTACGAAAAAGTAGTCTACTATACCTGAAGATGCCTCGTGTTGGGGCGAAACTAGTGTCGTTTACAAGGTGGAAAAGTAGTAGTGTGTGTTTGGTGTTGTGTATTCCAAATAAAATTGGATTCATTCATATACATCTAGCGGAAAAGCGCCCATTATTAATTTTCTGTTATTGTTTTGCTTGTCGCGGATCTTAGCTAAGTAAAACTTTTGACTGTGCACATAATGCATACGTTTTAAACAGAACAAGCGAAAAACACTCCATCCATTTGCGCTATAGCCTCTAGAGCTTACACAAAAAGTCCCTTGGCCTCGTATCGGTCACCGCATAAATCACCAAGGAGTCCCGATCCGAACTCTCACTGCGGACCATAAATACATCACCTGACAATTACTTGAGTAACCGAAAGTAAATACCCTTGTATCGACTTCGTGACCACCATAAAAGCTTTAATTTAGTGCTTTTTAAACCTGAACTAACTATTTGAAGTATTAGTTTTTTTTATTTATATATTTATGCCTTCCCCCCGCAGGGGTTAGCAGAAACCACAGAGCTCCATCCGCTACCAGTGCAGCGAAACGGCTCTCCATTAGTCGTTTTTCGCCCTCCAAAAGAATCAGGACGTGACGGGTGGTGAACCACGTCGCCGTCATTTCCAACAAATTAGGTATATTAAATTCGTCTTAGTGAATCCCACGAGCCGCAAGGGAGAACGGAGGTCAGCCCCAGCAGAGCCCTGCATGCTGAGGTAAGGCACCATAGTAACCGGGTGAGGCCGGGACGGTCGGCACGCTTGCGACTAAGCTCGCCCCTAGCCACGCATCCATTGGCACGGCTGACTATCATTTGGCAGAGAGGAAGGGAAAGGATAGAGAAGAAAGGAAAGGTTACCAGATGCGGAATAAATATTTATAAATCCATACATATATTTATTCCGATGCGGGTATCGAACCCGCAACCATTGACTCCGCGGGCGGAGGGCCCCGCCACTGAGCCAATCGGTCGTTTTAATTTACATTATTTTAATTTATATATAATAGCTAATTATTACTAGCTCTTTATATATATATATATATATATATATATATATATATATATATATATATATATATATATATATATATATATATATATATATATATATATATATATATATATATATATATATATATATATATATATATATATATATATATATATATATATATATATATAAAGAGCTAATAATAATTAGTGCGGCCACATATGAAGTACTTCTCTCATCTTTCGGCTGGAACTCCCAAGTACCAGCTCCTTCCACTTGACCGCGACGGCTACGCGTCCAACGGCGAGCGTCCCGAATCGTCGGAGACCTCAGCATTTCTGATAGGCTCGATTTTTTTATCTGTATGCAGAGATGTATCATCTCTTTGCGTACTGTATCGAATTTATTACGGCGTACGTGCTGAGGAGTTGTTTAATCTCGAAATTTCGAATTCGAATAATATTTTCGAACATTTTATAAAGTCTTTATATATGACTTATATTTCGTATTTATGATTTTTACCAAACTTGACATTTGATTTTTTTATGTTCTTATATGGGTTCTATTGACTCCATATATGATGTTCATTATATTATTTGTAATTTTAATTTATTTATAAATGTTTTAAATTAATAATGACGATCTTTGGCTCGTCACAATATCATATGCAAACACTTATATAAATAATGAGTGAGAGAAATAACCGAGTTTTATATATAATTAATATATAGCCTTTATTAACAATCTTTTTCGAAACCGGTAAGATTGTCTTGCTTTCGTTACTATAAATATACATCCATATAAATAAATATATCTCAAATATAATAATCATAATAGCCTTTATTAATAATATTATATATAATAACTTAATATTTGCCTTTAGGACACCAGTAAGATTGTTTTTGCTACTCATAGATCTATATAAACAAATATATCTAAAATATAAGAATTCCTATCATGTATCTTCTTTTTCCTAAAGTTTTATTGTATTCTACCGACAATTGCTCCGTCGATATATGACGGACAAAAAGAAAAAAAGATATGCTTAAAGAAACCCCTTCTAGGCTGTTCAATACGACAGAAAATAACATATGGGCTCAATAACATACCCCAAATAAAGATGTCAAGCGCGACTTCCATTACCAAAAGTCCCCTCCCATAACAAAGGGACATCAGTTCGTAAGTTGTGATAAAATTGTCATTACGCCATCCGCCGCACTCATATCTCACGTTGCTTTTATATGGCATCGGGAATAGGGTGACCATCTTGCGATCGTTGGAATCCAGTCTTTTATTTAAAACATCAATTCAAGGGTGAATTTATTTTGATTTAAATAAAAAAAAGGTAATATAATAATAAAATATCTTTAATATAATCCGTCCGCGGAGTCAATGGTCGCGGTTTCGATCCCCGCATCGGAATAAATATATGTATTATAAATATTTATTCCGAGTCTGGTAACCGCACCAATCCGTTTTGGACAAGCATGGTGGGGTAACGTCCGTTTCTCCAAAAATAAAGAGGCCCGTGCTCACCAGTGGGACATATATGGGCTGTTAACAAAAGAATATTAATAAAATAAGGAGACAACCCAATACTACCTGACATTAGTATGAAGAAGCACCCAGTGTCTCAGCAATGGGGAGTCCCACCTGTCAGCCAGTACGCTCTAGATGCTGTTTGTGCTGCAGCGCAGACGACACGGAAGAGACACATCGAGCATCGAGCTCGAATGATTGCGTAAAAATCATCAGTTCGTCTTTCAGCAAACATAGTAGATGTGCTACATCAGGGCGGAAGACGAAATAGCATCCTGAATGCATTGTTATACCGGATACACAGTGCACTGATCATTCGCTATGTATAGTTAACCCAGAGACTGCACGTATAAAAGGAGCTTAAATTTCATGTTGCTTCATCAGATAACCTCACCTGTACGTGAATTGTAAAATAAAATAAATTGTAAAAAAGGTGAATTGTAAAAATATTTTATTGACTTTTCCCGCCAACTTACATCAGTGACGTTGTGATTTTATTTCATTATTATAATCTTATATTATATTATTATCAGTTATATTGTTTAATTATGGTGGCGTATTATACAATATAGTTCAATTATGGTGTATAACGAATATATTATGATGGTGTATAAATGAAGTGATATGAAATAAATGCATGTATCGTGACTTTTTAAGTTGACTGAAAAAGTCCTTAGAAGGTTTCGGTAAAATAGCCACCATTTTATCAAGACGTAACGTGTCAAGCTGAATAGTTACTATAAGTATACTATAATTGTAATTTACTTGACACTGGCATAATAGTTATAATTAATAGCCATCAAAGAAAAAAAAAGAAAAAATATTTTAATTGTATTTTTTATAGTAAAGCAGGCAAAGGAGCAAGCATGTCACCTGATGGAAAGCAACCAATGCCACCCACAGATATCCTTAACCTCATAGATATCATAATTGTATTGCCAGCCTTCGACATGTGAGTAGGCTTGTTTTTTGAAGAGTTTAATGTCGTATCGCTTCGCAAATACCATTGAAGGTAGCTGGTTTCATAGTGTGGTGGTGCCTGAAATGAAGTTTAGAGAAAAACATACCGTACTGGATCGCCACTCATGCAGTTGGTAGGGATAAAACTTTTTCAGCGAGTCGTGCGGCAGTGGATTTCGACTGCAGGAATAATTCCGAACAATTCTTCGAAGCATTTTCCATATTATTTAAAAGCGATGACAGACGACGAGACATGTGACATTATTGTTGAATATAGTTTATTTTTTTATTATCTAATATCTTCTTCAGCACCATTGTGATTTGAAACCCGATGAAACGAAAAAGCGACACTAAAAAGGGATAAACACACATCTATAGTTTTTAGCTTTCGAGAGAATGAGATAGAATACTAAATGTTTCACTTCCAGCGCGTGTGATATTTCAAACATGTAACGAAATTTATTGTAACGAATGGATTCATTAATTCGCTTGGGACAAACGTGATGCGTTATTTCCTGGTCCTTTATTCTTAATTAATCCGAAATTACTACTCGCTGTGTTTTCATGTAGATACGACATAGAGACATTAGAGAGACGAGCATATGTGTTCGTAAAAAGCAGACAACGCGTCTGTGACGTCTTCGGTGAAGTCTCTGCTCACCAGGTGACCCGCATACTCGTATGCCTGCTCGGCTATAAAAAAATTAAAAAAAACCCCTGCATGATGGTGTATTTACATACTATCAGTGACTCGCTTGCTTATTTGCCTACCCTTCTAAAACTGAAAATAATTTTACACCTATTAAACAATTTATATTTTGACTGGGGGAGTTGAGAACCTCTGGCTATAAACAAATAGAGAAGCGTTTTCATATTATATTAAAACAAGAATGCGTGGTCACCCGAATCCATTCCGTTATTATGATCGCGCGTGTCCCTTTAAAAAAATCATTTGAGGCCGGCTGCCGCAGTTCGTGTAATGTCTTCTTCAGTTAGACGGTATTTCTGAAAGCGCTTCGAATTTATTCTTAAAACATTACTCTTTTTACAGTGACTGGTCGGCTTTTTATATAACATACATACATATATACATAAATACATACATAAATACAAACATTAATACATACATACATACATAAATACAAACATTAATACATACATACATACATACATACATATCATCACGCCTGTCTCCCGTAGGGGTAGGCAGAGACCACAGATCTACATCTGCTACGATCTCGGTACACTTTCATTGCATCATCCCACTCATCACTCTCTTCATACAGGCACGCTGGTTAAGGATACTTTTGACCTGCCTTTTCTTAAGAACGTCGCCAATTTGGTCAAAGTATGTCCTCCTTGGTCTTCCCCTACGGACCCTTCCGCATCCACATTCGCATCATTTTTATAAGAATAAGATATTGTTGCTTTTGTGGGAAAAAACCGAGAAAGAATGTCGTCGAGTGGAAAACAATAACGCTACCATAGACATTTACACCACTGGGGACATTGCAGAAACGACTCACGTGGTAACCATTATGGGGGGGGGGCATTCTTATACTGATTCTGATACGCTGATCGAACTTGCGACCATTAACTTTGTAGGCGGTAGCCCCACCACTCATCACACTCAGTAGTGGGCTTATTCCATTTTTTTCACAGCCCATATGTCCCACTGCTGAGCACGAACCTCTCCATCTTTGGAGGAACAGACGTTAGCCCACCACGCTTGTTCAATGCGTATTGCCGGGGTTACCAGACTCGAAATAAATATCTGTAGGCCATTCATAAATTTATCCCGATGCCGGAATTGAACCCGCGACCATTAACTCCGTGGGCTCTGCCACTGAGTCAATTGGTCGTCGCATTTATGTTATTTAAATAACAAAACAGCAATAGTATTTTTACATTCATAAACACCAAATACCTACCTTATCCCTTTATTACGGAGCTAACAAAGTATAGATATACAAGTAGTAATACCGTACGATATATTGAACAAATCCGAAAATGTATTGTCGGATGTAATCTTTTCTCGCCCTCGAATCCACAGTGTAACTCAGAGATAATAGACTATTTGGGAGTATATTAACAATGGATAATATTTTCTTCCCGTTTATGTATATATATATATATATATATATATATATATATATATATATATATATATATATATATATATATATATATATATATATATATATATATATATATATATATATATATATAAGCGTGCCGATCGTCCCGGGGTCGGGCTCCCCCGGGGACTATGGTGCCTTACCTCAGCATGCAGGGCTCTGCTGGGGCTGACCTCCATCCTCCCTTGTGGCTCGTGGGATTCACTAAAGACGAATTTAATATACCTAATTTGTCGAAAATGACGGTGACGTGGTTCGCCACCCGTCACGTCCTGATTCTCACGAGGGCGAAAAGCGACCAATGACGAGCTGTTTCGCTGCGATGAATGGCAGCGGATGGAGCTCTGTGGTCTCTGCCAACCCCTGCGGGGGATAGGCGTGAATATATATAAAAAAAAAAAAAAAAATATATATATATATATATATATATATATATATATATATATATATATATATATATATATATATATATATATATATATATATATATATATAAATACCATCAGGCATTGTCTACCAGCCAAACTTTGGATCCATAGGAAAAATGTAATTTTTTGATTATAATTTATTTCATTAATGCATTTTATCATATCATATATATGTATATGCTATTAAAATTATGATAAAGCAGATTATATAAGGAATGCCATGGTTTTCGGAAATTTTATGCTATAGAATAAGCCTGATTAGCCGTGAGATTCCTTGAAATATTGATATCTACGATTTTTTTACGGGATACAACCAAACGTGTCGCCTGATAGAACGCCTGACGTAAATTACGTTACGTAGCTGGCCTTTGAGATATGAGTAGGGATGTCAACAAGTTTCCTTTGTCGTATCGGTTCGGAAATACCGCTAAAAATAAATGAAAATATTGTTGGATTGGCTCAGTGGCGGGGCACCCCGTACACGAAGTCAATGGTCGCGGTTTCGATTCCCGCATCGGAATAAATATACGTATGGCCTACAGATATTTATTCCGAGTTTGGTAACCCCGCCAATCCGCATTGGACAAGCGTGATGGGTTAACGTCCGTTCCTCCAGAAATGGGGAGGCCCGTGCTCAGCAGTGGGACATAAAAAAAAATTAAATTACTGTGAAGAAATAATTGGATTACTATAAAGAATTAAACTGTTGTTGATTTTTTTAAAAATAATCTCTTTTGCCTGTGTATAAATATTATAATTAAACTTAATTTTTTTATGGGATTGGAGGGCAATAGAGCAAGCGCGTCGCCTGATGGAAAAGAATCCACCCCGACCATAGACAACCGCGACACCTCAGGAGTCACGGAAGCGTTGCCGGTTGCGTTTTAGGTATGTGTAGGCTTTTTTGAAGGTACCAATGTCGTATCGGTTCCTAGATATAGATTCTGGAGATAGTTGGGCCCACAGAGTTGTGGTGCGTGGAAAGAAGTTTCTACAAAACCGCACCGTACTGAATCGCCACTCGTCCAGATTGCGGCGATGAAACTTTTAGACTTAAAATTTTTAATTAAAATTTGATTGTATTTTGTTACAGGTCCCATATGTATCGAGTGAAGAGCAACATACAGGAATGTCTTGGCACGAAGAAATGACCAAAACAGAAGCAAAATGGCTCACATATATTGGAAAGCATGGATAAAAATCTTACTAGTTCCTCTTAATACTTATAATATCAAACACTATAGCTGATTTCACCACAGAATGCCAAAGGCCATGTGACTGTAGGTGGCAGTCAGGAAACAAAGCTGCAATTTGCTCAAACTCAAGTTTAAACGTCATACCGGCAAATCTAAGCAATGATATACAAATATTAGACCTTTCTAACAATAATTTACAGCAGCTGCAACAAGAAGCTTTTAAAAAAGTAGGGCTAAGCAATTTGAAAAAGCTATTTTTAAGGGAGTGTAACATAGAAGTGATTCATAAAGCGGCGTTTCTAACGTTAGCAATCATGATAGAAATAGATTTATCTAAAAATGTAATTCGATACCTTCATCCAGACACATTTAAAGGCACAGAGAAACTAAGACTTATTAATTTGAATAATAATTTAATTGATAAAATAGAGGACGGGACATTTCGCAACATGAAATATTTACAGAAAGTGGAAATGAGTAATAACAAAATAGTTCGGATTGGAACAAAGGCTTTTGTCAATTTACCCCAATTGAAAATTCTTCGATTTGACGGGAATAATTTGAGTCATATGAAACCGGAGACACTGATAACATTGAAAAATTTGTCTGGTCTAGATCTCCACAATAATCCATGGCGATGCGATTGCAACTTACAAACATTCAGGGACTGGGTAATCAGTCACAATTTATATACTCCACCGACTTCGTGTACAGAACCAGCTACAATAAAGGACAAACTATGGAACGAACTCGATTCGTCAAACTTTGCCTGTCGTCCTACTATACTTGAACCCCTCCCTGATTCAACTGTTAGAAGTAATGATGATAACGTTACTTTAGCTTGTAAGGTAGTTGGAAATCCTACTCCTGAAGTGTTTTGGCGTTTCAACGGTAAACTAATTGAGATTAGATCATTTGGAGAGATAAGATATTCAATTATGGAAAATATTATGGATTTGATTCGTTGGGTTAATCTAACCATAATCCATGCAAGATATAGTGATAAAGGAAACTACACATGTGTTGCTGAAAATCCTGGAGGGCGAGATGAAAAAACTATAACTCTTATCCTATCTAAGTATGGAGGTGCGGGAACTATAGCTGGAATGGATACAGATTCTTTCGCAATTTTAGTAGGATGTCTAACAGCAATCATTGTCATTTTTAGTGCTGTTTCGGCAGTTTGTTTTTTTACATCTCACAACACTGACATGAAAAGGCTAATAAAAACCGATACAAGATCTTCTAATGGAGAAGCGCTAATAGAAGGATCCGTAACATCTGAAGCTGACAAGAGCATTAAGACGGAAATAAATCCTATAACAAAGCCCCCAAGAAAGTTTGAAGCACAATCTTCTATAACCAGCGAAGTTACTGAGATGTCCGAGATAAACAAAACTCTGTTAGAAAATGATGCTATGCTAGGTAAGTAACATATGAAGTTTATATTACCTATTGAGTTTGGATAAAGTGGTTTCATAAAATAATATGTCGAAGGTTCAAAACTAGTTAATTAATTATAACAGTAAAAGTATCTCAAAATTCGTTTTTTCTATAGTTTTGTAATAGACTGTAAAACAATTTAAAAAGTCTAAACTTTGAAGTTAAATATACTGTGATTAAAATGCAAGTATTCTTTTAAAACTAAATTAATTTTAAAAGAAAATTTATTCAATTTATTAAAATTAAATGTAATAAACATTAAGAATTAGAAGTAAAGTGTTTCTTGCCAAAAAATAAATAGACTCTGTAAAAAATATATTCTAAAATAAATTAATGCATTGTAATATAGGATCGTCTAAGTTTGTTATTATTTGGTTAAGTGCAGAAAAACAAACTATATCGATAGAAAAGTGTAAAAAGATAAAAATAAATACATTGTTTGATTCATCATCAAGGCATTACAGCCACGGGTGGGACTTAGCTTGGTTCAGTACATTTTTCCAGTAGGATCTTAATTTGGCTTTTTCTCTCCAGCCCCTCAGACCGATTGCCTTTTTATCGTCTTCGACTCTATGTAGCCATTTGAGCTTAGACCTTCCACGGCTTCTATGACCCTCTGGTTTAGCAGACGTTAGGATACTCTATGATTTCTTCATCCGTATTACGTGTCCAGCCCAACGAAGGCGTTCGGTTCCTTGTACAGCTCATTAAGCTCTAAGTAAAAAGTAGGCCATCGCTCATTTTTCAACACAGGACCAAAAATAGGAGACCGAAATTGTATGATTCCGAACTTTAATTCACGAGGATGGTTTGAAATCATGTCAGTCTACATTTAAAATTATTTAGATGCTGTAGATGTTTAAAGACAAAGATTGTCACTAGATATTTAATATTTTAGTTCTAATCTAGAATAAACTAAAAATAAAATTTTATTTTCAGCAACCTATGAAGAGAATAACATTTACTGTCACGAAGAAATGGAATTACAAAAAATACCTAAGGAAATTTTACTTGATCGTTTAACTCAAGAAAAGCAAGCATACCCCCCGGATCTTCTGTCTTTTCCCCCAAGAGGCAATAATCAAGTTTCCCCGTTGAGTGGTGTCTCATCAGTTAAAGATAGACCTCAATTAAATGAAAATGATAAAGAAAGTCCTGTCAAATCTCCAAGTTACGACATAAACCTTGTTAATCCTCTTTTATTCAGTAGATTGCATAGTCCTAGTTCTTACCAAAGTACGGTACCTTTAATAAATCCCAGAGGTTATGTAACTTTACCTAGAAGACCAAGAGTAAGTTACCCAGAAAGTATACGTCCCCAAGTGTTTTCTACACTAAACGGAGTCATTCCTTACTATGACAATTTAAACATGAAATTTTTTGGACACGGAGGAAATTATTCAAGTCTGAATAAAAGCGAAATGGATTTAGGCCCGATGCACAAGTTTTCGTTTCAAGACGGATCCGATGATATCGAACAAGCACCATCTCCAGCTCCTGGAACTCCTCATGCAACCATCCCAAGAAATAGTTTAAGTTCACCAAATATTCACAATCAACTCTTGACATTACAAGCGATATCAATTAATGGGAATCAAGGAAGGAAAATATTAGAACAGAGACCCCTTAAAGTTACTTTAGCTGAACACGATCGATTTATAAAAAATCCGATCAGAGACCAAAGAACTGCTTATAATGTAAATGTTGTTAATGAGACTTTAGGAAGAACAAAAACTATTTCTAACACACTATCTAAACCCAAGAAAAATAATGTTGGAGAAATCAAGGAATCATTTTCTAATACAGCAGACACAGCTACTCAGGTTTAATTTCGTTGCAGAACTACAGCCTTTAGTTGAATATCACTAGATGGAGCAATGCGTCTAATAAAATAATTATGTTTAATTTAATTACCACTAATGTCTCTAACACTTACCTGTGTTTATTTGATATACATGGTGTACTTGTTTCAGTGTAAAAAAATTTTTTTTCGTACAAAATGTAAATATTGTTCCATTAAGTTATATACTTGTGGGCAATCTTCCGATGTCATAGTGAACCCGTCCGGCTTACGGTGGCAAACTTTTTATGAATTATTTTTAATTTCAATCAAAATTGAAAGAAGTTTTTAAAATAAAAGCCTGTATAACAAACTCTCTTACTTTTAAATTGAACTTTAGGTAATTATGTATTGTTTTTTTATATACTACAACAAGAACAGCCTGTATATTTCGTTCGTTACAGCTAAAATTGCTAATTTTTTTCGTAACTGAACGTTATAAAAAGCTATTTATTACACGTGCAACTATTATTTTAGATTAACTCCGTTTATAACGAACAAATGTTTATGCTTTAATTTTCTTTAACTTCAATTTTATTTTATATTTTAATAACGCTCAAACTTTCTGGAAATTTTTGAATATAGAGAATATAATTTTTAACTAATTTTTTAAAAATAATTTGCGTAAGTAAAAATGTCTTAAAACATTTTTTAATTATGATGGTTTTAATTATTATTATGTACTTTATTTATAAAACCATAGATTATATTGTATGTAAAATATTTGAATATATTACATTATATGTGGCTATTTAATAGCAAATATTAAAACGGTTTGTCAACGTCAAATAAATGTAGGAATATATTATAAAGTTATTGAATGGCGTATATAATTTAAAATAAATAAAACTCTTTGAGATATGAAATCAATGTTTTGTTGTAGCGATTCTAATTTTTGGTAAACAGTGCTCCCTTCAGATTAAAATAATATGAAAACAAAACAAAAACATATGGAAAAATAACTAAATACTGTTATGCTACAAATATGAACATAGATTACTTTGTAATACTGTTCAAGTTGCGTTTTTATAAAATTATGATTATTATTATAACAGCTGACAATAATGTCGTAATATTTTATGACACGGAGTTATTTTAAATTTATATGACAAAAAATTGTATTTTATTTATGTGATTTCACGTTCACTTAGGATTTACTCACAATGATTCGAATAATACGTTTATGATAGTTATTTCGCAATTTTTAACTAGTTATTTAACTTAGAACATTAAATAAATTGTAACTTTATTTCAATTTGAGACACAACCCTAGTAAATCGAGTCGTAAATTTAAAATAATGCCTCATCAGTGTTTCTGCTATGTTATTTATATTATTCAAAAACATTTAATCACGTGAGCACTAGAAAACTTACGTATATAAGTTGTAGACAATGCATCAAATGATTGAAAAAAAAAAACTGTTATAACGATGACATAATAGCGCGATATAGCGAATAATAGGTTTATAATTAGTTATATGTTATAACGACAACACGCTATAATAACTAATATTATAGCATGTTGTCGTTATAACATATAACTAATATATATAATAAATATATAACGTTTTCGCTTTATTTATATTCGGTTTTTATCAACATTTGTATTTGCAAGAAAATCGTTTATAATTAACTTACAATTATGATCAAATAAAGCAATTCATATACATAGCTATATAAAACAATTTTATTCCAAGATATGATTCCCATATTGGTGCTTACAAATATTAAATGAATTGCAAAAACTGTAATATATACTTCCTTAAAATGCTTTGATTTTAATAATAATGTATGGCAAAGATAATAAATATTATATATAAAATGTAAAATCTTCGACGATAATAGTATTAACAATTAAATCAATTGAGCAAATGTAGTACATTTAGAAAAATACCATATATAAGAATCTTTAATTATTACTTATATATTAAATAAGTATTTCGAATATGAGTAATCCAAATTAAAAAATATACCTATATTAAATTTATCATGTAAATATGTTTTCAGATTTTACAATGAATGAATTTTTATTTTGCTGCATTAGTAAAATTGCCTACATTTTGCAAGTAAAAGGTTATAAACAGATGTAAAAATGTAAATACTAAGTAATTTAATGACTCAATATGATAATTGTATATTTATGGTATATGTAAACGAGTGTTTTGGCAATGAGAGATAATTGGACGGACCAATAGATTGAAGTGTGTACTTGGATGAAAAAAAAGAATTGTAACAATAAAATTAAATAAAGATTCAAAAATAACTTGCTTACATCATTTATCTGCCTTTTATCATTTTTATTGTAGGTGTATTTGTATTGTGGGTGTCTAGTGTGGGCGTGTAGTAGCAGAAATAGGATTTCAATCTTAACTATAATACAATAATTAATGGAGTCAGGCGTTACTTTGCAGAAATCCATCTCTATGTGGACAGTCAAAAGTTTTACTTAGCTTAAGATCCGCGACAAGCAAAACAATAACAGAAAATTAATAATGTGTGTTTTTCTGTTGGATTAAGTGGATTTATTTGGAACTTAAACCAAAACCTTACCGCAAATCGGACATCAACTCTCCACCCACCAACCACTATACACAACACCAAACACACACTACCACTTTTCCACCTCGTAAACGACACGTGTATCGCCCCAACACGAGGCATCTTCAGGTATAGTAGACTCTACGGAAGAAAACCGAAAAGTTAACTACTATTTTCAATATTCGACCTTATAACTGTACGTAAATATGGTTCAACATTCCTTGCTTGAAAATACTGATTTAGGTGAAACTATAATTCTACCTTCATATGTAAATATATCTATATCGATAGACTACTAGCGTCAGAGTCACTGTTTTCGATTTCTATTTCCGCACCGGAATAAATACATATAGTATGGACTACAGATATTTATTTCGAGTCTATGTGCTCCATCAATTCATCACTGACAAGAACAGTGGATTTAACGTCTTCAGAGGGTGCCGAGCAGTAGGATATACGTATGTATGTAGGTTAAGATATAAATAAATAATTTTATAATACTAGGGCATCAAGGCATTACAGCCGCGGGTGGGCATTAGCCTGGTTCAGTAAACTTTTCCAGTCGGATCTTAGTTTGGCTTTTTATCTCCAGCCTCACACACCGATTGCCTTTAAGTCGTCCTTAACTCTATCTAGCCATTTGAGCTTGGGCCTTCTGCAGCTTCGACGACCATCTGGTTTGCCGTCCATATTACGTGCCCAGCCCAACGAAGACGTCCAATTTTATTGGTTTTGATGACGTTCGGCTCATTGTGCAGCTAACGCTGTACAAATTTTTCTATTGGTCGTAGAGCTGTGAGATTCAGACCATTCGACGCAGTAATTGTTTCTGATACCAAATATGCCGTATAAATTTTTTGCCACCTGTGTCATTTACAGTGTTTTCAGTTTTTTGCGACAATTATTTTATTTATTTAAACAATACATATGTACATATAAGGTCGAATTGCCGGTGGACTCCGAACTGGGCGATTGCCTGTATTTCGGGACCCAAACATTAATTTTCGATCTTGGCAATGTACATACATACATACATACATATCGTCACGCCTGTCTCCTGTAGGGGTAGGCAGAGACCACAGATCTCCATCTGCTACGATCTCGGCATACTTTCCTTGCTTCAACCACAATGTAATGTGCATATTTTAACTATTTTCTATTAATTATAATTAAGAAATACTAAAATACTAAATATGTATGTTGCATTGTTTTTAAAGTCTTATCATCATCATTCTTTGAGGTTATTGATCCGAAATATCCTTCTAATCTACCTGTAATTAAGACCATTTAATTGTTACGTAGTAAGTTGTCCGTGATAAATTATGTGTACCAAAATTTGCTAGTATATACATTTGTCACACGTCGGACATTAACAAAGATCCGAATGCCAACCAGTTCCAACTGCGAAATTTCACCTTTTGCGCTCGCTCGTTTCGAGGTTTGATAAACGAAGCCAGACCGAATAATGGACTGACTTTAATTAAGGACTTCTAAAGTGTTAAAATTTATCAAATTTAAAGATTGAGAAATGTCCCTGTACACCACTGCAATTCTGCAACTATCCATTTTTCTTCTACAATCTTTGAATACCTCTGTACCTACCTACTACAGAATATATAGTTCAAGAACAAATTCGCGGAATACGCTTTGATTCTCCGCATTCGTGGAACGCGCTTTGTTGCTGCACACGTGCAGACACGACCGCGTTCCCCGCACCCCGCGCTCTTCTCTCGCCATTCATCAGTTGTATATATAATAGGTCCACTTGTGTAAATAAAAAGAGTATAAAACCAGACTCCTCTCGTTGCATCACTTCTCTTACATCTCTTTATGGTATATGTTAGTATATATATATATATATATATATATATATATATATATATATATATATATATATATATATATATATATATATATATATATATATATATATATATATATATATATATATATATATATATATATATATATATATATATATATGGCTGCGACCACGGCTTTACTGAGTGACGAAGTAGTATATAGAGGAAGGTCGGGTAATTACGAACACCTAAGGGAGTTTTCAAATAAATCAAAAGATACTATATATAGTGTAACTTTAATATTTTTTTTTATGTAAGATTATCACACTGTAGAATATAACAATCAAAATGATCAATTTGCCTATATATAATCAATTTTTATAGCAAAAACAAAACCCTTAGTGTTTGTGGTTACTTGATACTCTTCGGGTAATCACGCACACCACTTAATCGACTAGCGAATGTGACCATATACGACAGATTAGTGACAATTTTACTTAAATTTGATATCGCATTGTTTGTGTGAATGTGTGTGTGTGCATTTTTAGTGGCAGGGTCACGCTGCACACGAATGCTTTGTCAAGAATGGCGTATTATTTGTCTGCACCATGAATGGGCCGGCTTGCCCGGGGAAGTACCAGACTCCCGCAGATAACCGGCGTCTGAGTGTTAGCTTAGGTACCGCACTTCGTCCGGTGAGCGGCTGAGTTACGGAGGTCCAACCCACCTTCCCGCTCCCTCTCTCCCTCTCCTTATTCCCTCCCGTAATGTCAGTTTCCTAAAAAGTCGGCAACGCTTCTGTACTGCCTATGAGACTGCGGGTGTTTATGGGCGGCATTGATTGCTTTACATCAGGTGACATGCCTGCTCGTTTGCCTTCTAATATAATAAAAAAAGAGCAAAGTATAACAGTGGCCAAAGAAAGACGATATCCCGTCTGTATATATTATTTTTCTTACTTTTATGTAGATCTAGCTTTGTAGAAATAAAGCTAGAAATAAAATTTGCCAGAAGCTGTGCCGGTGCGAGGTATGGCCAGTTCCTCTGCGGAGTAGTCCAAAAACAACGTTATCCGGTTTTTTAAATTATAATGCGGGTAAACTGTTTAGTTTTTGATTAATAATTTTAAAAGGGCACTTACTCTAAGTGAAGTTGTAAATGGAACCATTAGCGAAAATTTAATTTCGGTCGATTTTAGCGTTTAGGCAGACGTGAATATATTTTTTTTTATATATATTCACGCCTATCTGGCAGAGACCACAGAGCTCTAACCGCTACTATTCATGGCAGCGAAACGGCTCTCCATCGGTCGCTTCTCGCCCTCGTGGGAATCAGGACGTCACGGGTGGCGAACCACGTCGCCGTCATTTTTAATAAATTAGGTTTATTATAATTCAAAATACAATGAATATGTTGATATAATTCTTCGGTATAATGAAATTATACCGAAGAACTGTTCGGTACAATTTAAGCCGCTGAATTCAACTATCGCATGGCGAGATGCGTGTACGTAGGCAGCTGCGCGCGCATTAACCGTGTTTAAAGTATGTCTATAGCTATATTTACAGCTATAGATATACTAAGCATTAGCATGTTACTGACGCCAACCCATAGGTTTCGTTAGAGTCCTGTAATGTGGGTATAGAAGATTTACCACTTCTAAACTAAAAATTCTCTAAAAAATAAATTTCTTAAGATCATATTCACCTCACACTTAATATACCTAATTTGTTGAAAATGACGGCGACGTGGATCGCCACCCGTCAAGTCCTGATTCTCACGAGGGCAAGAAGCAACCGATGGAGAGCCGTTTCGCTGCCAACTCTTGCGGGGATAGGCGTGAATATATATATATATATATATATATATATATATATACACGTCTGCCTAATCGCTAAAATTGACCGAAATTAAATTTTCGCAACTCGCAACAAAGAAAAAATTTATCCGTACCATATGGATATTTAGCAATCTAGTATAATTTTGCGCTTTTCTCTTACTTCTTTCCACGCACTACCACTCTTTGGACCCAGCTACTTTCAGCGCTATTAGCACAAGGATCCGACATTGAAACTTCCAAAAACAATGCTGAACATACTTTTTCAACGGCTAGCAACGTTTCTACCATGCCATTTTTGAAGATATTTATTGATTGCTTTGCATCAAGCGACTTGCCTATTCAGACGAGCAAGCACTTTGGTTGATGGAAAGCACGAAATTCTTCGTATCTTCAAAAAATATCTGGCAAACGCTTTTGTTCTGTAATGAAGCAGGTAGAAAAATATAAAGGTGTCAGCACACCCTACGTATGCAAGGTTATGGTGTAATTTGGTAAGCTGAATGCTATTAAAATTTAACGGCTCGAAAATATAACGTTCTCCGCTTTAATTACTTGGCGGGCCATTAAGTTTGATACACTCACACTAATTATAGGTCAACACGTGGGGTTTAATATAATGATGATATCGCGCTATAACTTCAAACTATTATTAGCTTTTTTTAACCAGCCCATATATGTCTCACTAATTTCAAACTAAACGTACGTGTGGGACGCCCCTCTGCTAGATGGAGCGACGATCTGCACAAGGCGGCTGGCAGAGACTGGATGCGTGTAGCCGAAGATGCTAGCTGGCTAGCTAGTAAGCTAGGTGGCGCGCCTTGAGTAAGGCCTATGTCCAAAAGTAGACTACCTCGGGCTAATATTGATATATTCCACTGCTGAGCACGGGCCTCTCCATTTCCGGAGGAACAGACGTTAACCCACCACGCTTATCCAATGCGGACTGGTGGGGTTACCAGACTCGGAATAAATATTTGTAATTCATACATATATTTATTCTGATATGGAGATCGAACACACGACCATTGACTCTGCGGGCGGAGGGCCCCGCTACTAATCCGATTGGTCGTCAATTTATTACCGTATAAACGTAATATTAGCTGTTATATAGGAGTTATTTAATCTCCTCCCAGATGTACAGTTCCACCACGGAAATACACGCCATAAAAATAGCTTCCATCCTCATCACCTGGATGACAGGCCGTCCATCTTCGTTCGATTTGGTCTCGGTTATCTGCCACGAACTGTCTAAATGTGAGCAGTGTGTTCCAATGTAGATATGACCATTTTTTTACGTGGGAAAATGAAAACCCCACGACGGCCGCCATCGGCACCAAGGAAGAGTCCTGGGATCTATGTAGATATGACCTAGGGACATTTAAGAGACGAGCATATGTATTCGCAAAAGCCTGGCAACGCATCTGTGGTGTGATCACTTACCATTAGGACCCGCCAGCTCGTTTGCCTGCTCTAATATAAAAATACTATATGGATGTGACTGTGACTGCTTGGACGCTTAAAGAACACCTCAGAAAACGTATAGAAGCGTTCGAAATGTGGGCACATAGACGGATGCTTGCCAATAGCTGGACTCAAAGGGTGGCCAATGACGAAGTTCTCCGACAAGTCAAGCAAAAACGTTTGCAGACCGTCAAAGGTAGAAAACTTGCTTACCTGGGTCATATCATGGCCAAACAAGTTGGTCGAAAAAGAAAGTCTTGGCTACGTAATAGCGAGGAGTGGGCCGGGATAGCGAGTGCTCCAGAACTGCTACACCTCGCGAAGGAGGAGGAAAGTTGTGCTGAATTGGCTGCCAACCTTCGCAAGTCGGAGAGACACTCTTGGAACAAGAAGAATATTAACATATATGTTGAATATCGAAGCGTACTCACTTTTTAAATCAGCGCTTGGTGATCTATCCACATAGATGCTGCTGATGATTAGGGTAGTAATTTTATTTTTTATGATTATATGTGA
The DNA here is from genome assembly GCA_031353405.1 of Baronia brevicornis. Lineage (NCBI taxonomy): Eukaryota > Metazoa > Arthropoda > Insecta > Lepidoptera > Papilionidae > Baronia > Baronia brevicornis. Next base: position 240,121 of record JASFAT010000219.1, read on the forward strand.
TATATTTGTTATTCAGTTATACTCAGTTAATTAAATTACGTATAAATTAGTCTTAAAGAGAGCCGTTTTGGTAATATAATTTTATTACAAACTCAAGTAAAAGGTTTTCTAAAGGGTCAAAATATAATTAAAGTCCGCCCTGATTTTCTGGTATGAGTTTTAAAGCCCTTTTATTTTTCTTGCATTAACTCCTACAAATCTTTTTATTTTCAAATACTTAATTTAAAATATTTTATTTTTATTTTTTGACTTAAGAAATATCTAAATGTCAATGTTTTCTTCCCTCAGTTCCATATTTTAGAATTTCTAACGGATAGTGCTAGTAATGGATAAGCTAGGCGAATTTACGGTACATTTAACCTCACAATAAATACCTGACATTCAAAATGTTCATATGCGAGAATAGAACCCGCTATCATCCACTCCAAAACCGGTAGGTTCACCATTGAGCCGATTGGGTTATCGAAATAAAACAAAAGAAATACTATTTTAAGGCGGTATGGCGAGACATTCAGACTCAAAAGAAATACCAGTAGTCCTTATATAATTTATTTCAATTTAGGAATCGAACCCGTGATTATTGGATCCCAAAATGGACCTTGGCCTCCGAAAAGATCTTAAGTCACCGTACCCTGTCCTGAGCCACCTTCTGCTAGTTGCAGATTTGAAAGTTGCACACGTCATCCTCCACCATGACTCTCGCGGTATTTGGGGCGCCCGACAAGACGTCGTCCAGTGGCCCTCCCCCCTCGCGGGAGTCAGGCGGCGACAGGAGGATCTCGCATGGGAGCGGGCGTCCCTCAGGTGGACGTGCGCGGCATTCCTAGTCACGAACCACTGGTGGGTCGCTAGTGAATAGTGGGCCCAGAAAATAAGACGAGACACCATCGACCGACCGTGCTGATCAACAGGGTACCAATGACGGAAGGCTCTCCAGTTGCTGACAACTATCCTTGCCTATTTAATGAAGTTATAAAAGTCTTCCTCCCCGTCAGTACGTCATGCCTATTTATAGAGAAATTTTAGGCTATGATTAATGTTAAAAATAAATATATTTATGTTGTATGTTAAAATTCAAAATAAATATTAATTTGGAAGTATTAAACTCAATAAACTTTCAACACCTACCTGGGTTTTGCAAATAAGACCAGGGGGTTATCAGTATAAAGAAATGTTTATTACATAAAAAATAAAAAGAATCAAGTAGGTGAGCCACAAATTTGTAGGTCGTGGGTAAACGGCCGATCTGATTTTGCCACGTAAGCGGACTAACACTCCCCTGAGCTAGCTTGCGCTCAAAGAAGAAAACCGCAGGTAGAACCCTGCAAGTTGACAGCGGTATGCCCTCAGCGATTGTAAAGGATGCGCTGAGACACCTAAATTTCGATCTCTGAGCTAGCTAGCACTCAAAGAAGAAAACCGCAGGTAGAACCCTGCCGTTACATTTGCACCGCAGGTAACTGGCGGAGGGCACTGGATCGCAGGTGACACCCTCCGTTACATTGTGCACCGCAGTAGAATCAACACCGCAGGTGGAATCAACCCCGCAGGTAAAATGTGCCGGTGAAATACTGGCAGGTAGAACCCCGCAGGTAAAACCCCTAAAACGGGGTTTGATTCCTGCACTTATTTTTTTTAAAATAAATACTGAGCGAGGGCGCTCTTAAGAGACGTGACGGTTCCTGTTGATATTTCCATAACGGACGAACCCTCACTGAGGTGGTGTCGATCCTCGACACACGTCAGTAACTTCTATAAAAAAACCCGAGCGGTACACGAATAAGGCCGAAATAGCACGAAGGCGCGAGCGCCGTACCTACACCTACTTGAGTTTACAAATTCTATCAATCTGCCACCGCGTTGCTTTGAACACTTAACGTATGACTAGCAAAAACATTCCATGGCACATCGTGTTTATGTTATAATAAATATTTATTTATTATATTAGAATAAGTATTTTAATTTGAATAATATTTAGTGTACTAATACTAATATTTTAACTTAAACTTACTATTGTAAAATTACATTATTAAAAACATGTAACTTTCCGTTACAAACTATGAGTACAAGAAACGCTCAATTTATATGGAAGTAACATCAGCTTAATGCAGGCTGCATAATCGTATATCCAAGAGAGCAGGCTTTACTTACAACAAATGTTAGTTTAAGTTGCAATTTAGGGTATTAATTACACTTACCTGGGTTTGTTAACATTGTAATATAATTTATAAATAAGAAATGTATAGTTTTCGTGTATAAAATAACTGCTTTCAACAGTTATGCTATATATATTTATATATCTTGTTCAAATTTTAATTTATTAATATATTTTTTAAACTTGTAGGGGATGACACTTGATGTTAGTACTGTAGTGATACATTAATAAATGTATCACTAATGCAATAAAACTCTTTGTTTTATTTCTTTTTACATTCGGTTTTTAAAATTAAAAAGAAATAATATTCTTTTTAAACAAAATGATTAGTTCAATTGACGTTTTTATAAAATAGACATGTCACCCGTTCGGCATACATATTAAATGTAAATTAAATAGTATAAAAAGTGTAAAATATAATAATGAACATGATATAAATGTAAAAAGAAATAAGAAGAATAAAATAATATAATTTTGAAGAATTTTATTTAGAAGATAAAAACCCCCTAAAGATCGCGGGTGTCGCCGTGAAGTAGAACGGCTGGCACGCCACAGTACTATGTTTTCAAATATTACTTAATTAATTAATTTTTTTATAGCAGAGCGGGCAAACGAGCATGCAGGTTACCTGGTGGTAAACGATCACAGCGGCCATAGACATCCGCAACGCCGGAGGCGTTATATATATATATATATATATATATATATATATATATATATATATATATATATATATATATATATATATATATATATATATATATATATATATATATATATATATATATATATATATATATATATATATATATATATATATATATATGAGGTAAAAACTCCTAACCATGGTATTTGCTTTCAAAACTACCTTGTGCGACGCTCATATGAACAAATAGCATGTCTCCAATGTATACGTTCACGTAGCAAATGGAATTAATTTCATTCTACCAAATATTTATTTTATTTTTATTGTTTAATTTAATTACATAATAATACAAAACTGTTAAATGTATTATCGTATCAGTAGCCACACTATGGTCTAATACTCCGTAACCAATATGATTAGGGTGTAGTGAGACCCGTTAGGTTATCGCTTATTTGCAGCGATCTGCTCACAGTCATGACAACGTCAGTTTATTGGCAGCTTTAGAATGTACTGGATGGATATCCTGACCTTATCGATTTATTGAGAAGTTGCTAAAACATTTTCAACATGCAAATAGCTCAGAATTGTGTCTGAATTATTTACGGACTGATTCATTTTATACAAAATCTACAGCATATCATATTCTAACACTTATATAAATTTGGAAATTCTTTTAGAACCAAATTGTGCGCGCGCTTGTGTGTGTGTGTGTGTGTGTGAGTGTGTGTGTGTGTGCGTGAGTGTGTGCGTGTACGTGTGTGTGCATGTGTGTGTGTGTGTTTTTCCAGTTCGAATACGCAATACAAATGTTGACATCTGTATCATTTACAGCGTTTTCGCTTATTTCTCGTCGATATCAATCTTTAGTCAAAACTAATGGCTCCAACGGTAAACCAGGCAAAAAGACTTTGCAGGGAACGCGTTAAAAGAACTGACTTGATCTCCGTGTTGCAATATTTGATGTAAAAATATTTTATCGAGGGGTATGGGAGTGAAATCGTAGACCGAGAAATCGTCTCGGTTCAGGCTACGCTACCCTCTACTCAATTCTACACGTGGCCGTGAGCATACTGTAGTGAACGATCCCCTTCAATATTTCACATCAATAAACAAAACAAATATTTATATTAAAAAACCCGTATTGAAATCACCCGTAGATCCTTCAACAAGATGAAACGTGTCCTTTGTAATCGCAGCCTCAAACTTTCCTTGCGCATTAGAATGCTCCACTGTTACATCTGGCCCGTTTTTCTACACGGATGTGAGGCTTGGACGCCTAAAGAAGACATCAGTAAACGCATAGAAGCGTTCGAAATGTGGGCATATAGACGGATGCTCAAAAGGTGGCCAATGACGAGGTTCGCCGACAAGTCAAGCAAAAACGTGAACTTTTGTAGACCGTCAAAGGTAGAAAAGTTGCTTACCTCGGTCATATCATGAGACAGGTACAAGTTGCTGCAACTGATCATGATGGGAAAAATCGCGGGCAAAAGACAAGTTGGTCGAAAAAGAAAGCCTTGGCTACGTAACATCAGGGAGTGGACCGGGATAGCGAGTGCTCCAGAACTGCTGCACCTCGCAAAGGAGGAGCAAAGTCGTGCTGAATTGGCTGCCACCTTCGCAAGTCGGACAGGCACTCTTAGAAGAAGTAAAAAAAAATAAAATAAAACACTCTATGAACACTTAAAACAATATCTCGACTTACAACACTTAATGCAACAAGTGCATTGAAGAGAATATTAAAGCCATTTCGCTCTGTAAGATGCAAATTCCAAAGTGAACGTTCCATAAGCTATCCCTGGGGTGCATCCACATAGACTACGACGGTGGCACAATTTGTGCTCGCGTCAGGTTATTGCCGGCTTTATGTTAGTTACGTGGTTTCTCCTATACGTGCTTACGCTAAAACGTATTTAGTAGAGTAACGTAGATAGTGGAGTGGAACATTAATAAATCTATTAAACCTTTAAATTTAATATAATAAAACCTTTTTATCATAATATATAATAATAAAATATTCGTAATTTTAAAATTTAAAATAGGAAAAAAATAAATTGTTTCATATAAAAACAATAAAATTCGATCGACTGACGTCTTTCGAATAACATGTCACCTTTCATGGCATAAAAAATTAATGTTAAATATAATATATAAAGTGATGCATTAATATAAAATATCATTCATTAAATATAATTAATATACCATGTAAATTGATTCATTAATAAATTAACTTCACTTGAATGAGTTTCACTATATAGAAATTCATCCATTCAAGTTCATATTTGAATTTGTAGTGGATCTTCATATTAATACAGTTTATTCAAATAACAATTCATTAGTACATATATGTATATATAAATATGTATATATATATATATATATACATACATATATATATATATATATATATATATATATATATATATATATATAGAGGCAACGTTTCTGTCATGCATATGCTATCCATATATCTGTCTTTGAATATTTATGAGCGGTAATAGATTACTTTCATTTGGAATTAATGTATATATCTATTTTTGAATTTTATGGCTAAAAGATACTTTCATTTGAATAAATGATAAATAAATGAAACCGTTATGTAAGTCCGATGCCTTAATTGTCCGCCACCGGGTATTGCATTTCAATTTGTATTTAATTTGGTGGTTTGCAGTGTTGCATTAATGTTGCACTGGGTCGACGGTAAATTGTGATTGCAATCAGAGTAGTTGTATTGAATATCTATCTATCTTTGAGGTAAAAAAAAATTTCATGTAGAATTAATGTATTTTTATGTGGAATTAAAGTATCATATATCTGTCTTTGAATTTTATAGCTAAAAGATACTTTTATTTGGAATTAATGTATATCTATTATTGAAAATTATAGCTAAAAGAACAGATACTTTCATCAATATAACTTATATTGGGTGCCATAATTTACAAGAGATCAAAAATGTGAAGGCGACATTTAAAGGCGAGTGACGGCCGGCCATCAGGTTGGTGGAGCTCTGCGATTTTGTGCTTTTCCTTTGTTGTAGTCCTTTCATGAAAAGGCAGAATGTGTCTAAAACGGCCTGACTGGCGGTACACCGGGGAGCGCTTGTTCCGACGCTGATGTACGGTAGTGAAAGTTGGGTTTGGCAGAGAGTCATAAAAGCAGACTGAATACTGTGGAAATGAGAGTATTAAGAAGTGTGAGGTGGGGTTACTTTGAACGATAGAATAAGGAATGAAGTTATAAGAGAGCGATGTGGAGTAAAAAAAGGTGTTGTGACAATAGTTGAGAAAGGGTTTGTGCACATAGAGAGGATGGATGAAAGACGACGGGCAAAAGAAATTTAGGTTGCATGGAATGTGCATGGAAGAGTCGGTAGATAAAGACTAAGGAAAACATAACTTGAGCCAATTGGCAAAGTTTTTGAAAAGGCCAGGTCAAGAGTACCTTTAACCGGCAGCATAAAATGTATAAAGACATCTTTGCATCATAAATGTATTTGATGTATGTTATTTAATTTATAATTAGATCACTGATTCTATATAAAAGTAAGGTAAGGTAAAGTAATATATGACATGAGAACAGTGTGGTCCGCTTTCGGTACCAGACGTAAGACGAATCGCACTCGGCGACTCGGCTCACCCGCCGCATCCGCCAGCTGCTGCGCTGCACCACGACAGGGTTACCAACATAAATCATAAAATCATTTATGCTCAAATAGCTTTTTTGACTAGTATTTCACGTAGTTCAATTTCCTTAATAATAAGTGGTAAGATTTTATAAGTGTAGAGATCTTTTCACTTCTTTACTTCTCAAATGTTAAGGACGCAATCCGCTTCGACGGGATAGCTCGTAGTGAGTGACGAAGTGCGCTACCCTTCGCAGGTGTGCCCCGTTTCATCACACCCGCACCCCCCGCCGCTCTACAGAAGTAGCACCTGCGGTCCTCGCGGCCGCATGGAATGCGCGACACAGTTTTATAGGTTTTCCAAGGCGGTCATACAACACGGCTGCCCAGCGTAACGTAGTTAGTTGATAAAATAACAGTCGAGACACTCAGTGAGACGAGAACACTCGTCGTGTCAGTTGAGACATTAGTTCAGTTAGTCGAGACACTCAGTGAGACGAGTACACTCGACGTTGAGAAGTTAGTTAAGTGAAGTGCGTATAACTAGTAACTCTGTTGTAATTCTTCTCAATTGAAACTTTGACTTTGGCTTGTTAATTGTTATATTTAAACTGATTATACTGACAATTTATTACACTACTGTCTCCTTAGTTTCATTTACAGTCCACTGTGCTCAATATTAACCTTAAGGTAGGCAACAAATCTACTGTCCAAGGACATGTAAATTTGTAAACAAACCTCTGCAGCCTATGTGATTATATATGACGAAGTTGCATACCAGCTTCACAGTAACCTAGACTAAAGTTAAATTGCCACCATTATTTCCTCAGTCGTTTAGAAGTTCGCGGCGTATTTGGGGTCAACGATGCGTGCGACGCTTTGTCGTGACCGTCCCGACGCCCCCAACTAGTTAGCCAAACTTTTGTTTGATTATAACTTCAGCTTTTATTAGTTTTCCTGGTTAATTTTCATAATGACATCAGTGATCGTTCAAACTTTATGTTAATATCTAAAAGTCAGCGCCTGATATAATAATAAAGCAAAGTTTTCATTTTAAATATTGCAAACAACAAAACTAAAGGTGAACTTTTGCAGACCGTCAAAGTTAGAAAAGTTACTAGGCCTACCTGGGTCACATCATGAGACATGACAGGTACATATTGCTGCAACTGATCATGGTGGGAAATATCGCGGGCAAAAGATAAGTTGGTCGAAAAAGAAAATCTTGGCTACGTAATATCAGGGAGTGGACCGGGTTAGCGAGTGCTCCAGAACTTTTGCACCTAGCGAAGGAGGAGGACCGCTTTTGAACGATTTGTACCACTCAAAAGCATGAGTTTTTGATAAAGTCGATTCACCGTAAGCCTTCTGTAACATTTTCATTGACTCCGAACACGAGATTCCAATTATATATATATATATATATATATATATATATATATATATATATATATATATATATATATATATATATATATATATATATATATATATATATATATATATATATATATATATATATATATATATATATATATATATATTATATATATATATATATATATTTGTTAAATTTGATATCAATTTAGGTTTTAATTATAGCATTAAGTTTATATAAAAAAAGGTGTGTCACAAATAAATGTTTCTATTTTTATAATAGGATTAAAAATATAATCGACACACACGCTTTTGAAATAAATCTCCATTACAAAAAGCACCGTACAAAGCTCCATACCAGCCTGCATGTCGTTCGTTAGACATGATGTTTTACGACTATGTACGCGCATTGTAAATTTATTACCCGAAGCGTGATTTTCAGTTAGGCCGTAAACAGATTTGTCAATGACAACGTAAATCTACTTAGGTGAGCGAATAATCAGGATTTATTATACTTCTTTTTCTGTGATGGCAATCATCTATTACAACTATTATGCTAGTGTAGCTACCTACTACAGAATATATAAGAATATATACTTCAAGAACAAATTCGCGGAACACGCTTTGTTATATCACGTCGGGGTCACCAATGTAAGAGGTAGTATCTTAACTGCGAAGTGATGCAACAGGAGTTTGGTTTATTAGTCTTTTTCTGTACACAAGTGGACCTATTATATATACAACTGATGGATGGCGAGAGAACAGCGCGGGGTGCAGGGGACGCGGTCGTGCCTGCACGTGTGCAGCAACAAAAGCGCGTTCCACGAATGCGGAGAATCAAAGTGCATTCCACGAATGCGGCGTAACAAAGCGCATTCCGCGAATGCGTAGTAACAAAGCGTGTTCCGCGAATTTGTTCTTGAAGTATATATTCTGTAGTAGGTAGCTACAGTACTCCCCCTCAAGCGAAGTGTACTGATAACTTGATAATTCGCCTGCGTATTATAATTAATACTAGGTAGCTACACTAGTATGAAGTACAATATAATAACTTTTAAACAAGCAGGCGTGTCACCTGATGGAAAGCAGTCAACGCCGCCCATAGACATCCGCAACGCCATAGGCAGTGCGGAAGCGTTGCCGAGCTTTAAGGAAAGTGTTATTATGGGAAGTGGGAATGAGAGGGGAAGGGGGGAAGGTGTTGGGCCTCCGGAACTCAGCGATACGAAGAGCGGTAGCTAAGATAACACTCAGACACCGGTTTTCTGCTGGAGTGTGACACTTCCCCGGGCAAGCCGGCCCTTTTATACTACAGACAAATATTATGCCACTCTTGACAAAGTAGTCGTCTGCAGCGTGGCTCTGCCACTTATAAATATCTTAAAACTAAAAATGAATATCTTAAAACTAGTTAATTTGTCACGTTGTCTTGATAAAATGGTGGCTATTCATTAAAAACCTATAGAATTTTACAGTCAACTTTAAAAGTCACGATACACGCATTTATTTCATGTCACTCCACTTATAACTTAAATCAAAGTATACTGTATAATATGCCATGCCAACAGAATTGAACAATATAACTGATAATAATATAAGACTGAGAGAATGTAAAAACACAACTACGCTGATGTAAGTTGGCGGGAAAAGTCGTTATTATAATTTTATCATATACAAAACTGTACAATTCTCTATCAAAATATGCATTTATTATGTGTAACATTCTTAATGCCTATAATAAGTACGAGTGTATCATTTCTGGACACCAGAATCTCCCGATTCCTAGTCTTTCGAGGACTAACGTTCAACAGGTAGTCTAAAAATTTATATGTGGCATTTAATTAAATACATCTTCAATGAAATTCATTTAAAAGGAGAAATTGACTTTATATTGATATCATAAAACCCTTTAATGTCTCTGTCCTTTATATATCTTGAGTTTCCAGCAATCATCCACCTACCCACCATTGTTGGTATGGGCACGCATACAGTCGGACATCAAATAAAAAGGAAGTAAGATGTAACAATAAATTTTCACATGACGAGACTCTCATAAGGTTTCCGGAACGATAAAAGCGGAGCCTATATACGATAGGGCTGCCAGTGACAGTTTTATTAAAAGAAAGTTCTGGGAGGTAAAAGAGCTAGAGGCAGGCCAAATCTATGGGTAGGTTACCCAAAAAAGTGTAAACAATATAACTATATATAAAAAAATATTATTTTATGTATATATTTTTATATATTAGAATTAATATCATTATTTAAATTTTATGCAAAAGACAAAACTACTTTTATATGTAATGTACGGTTTATATGAAATATTCATAATAATTGTAATTTGTGTAAAATAAGTTACTTACAATTATCTAAAATTTATATAAATATGTAATTTGAATATTCAGATACATTTAAGAATTCTTTTGGAGTAATTTAAATTGTTTGTTAATAGAAATATATTATTATTATTAATGGAGTCAGGCGTTACTTTGCGGAAATACATCACTATATGGACAGTCAAAAGTTTTACTTAGCTAAGATCCGCGACAAGCATAACAATAACAGAAAATTAATAATGTGTGTTTTTCCGTTGGGTTAAGTGGATTTATTTGGAACAAGCGTATTTTGGACAACCGAAAAGTGGTCACTTTTCGGTTGTCTTCCGTAGAGTTTACTATATCTGAAGATGCCTCGTGTTGGGGCGAAACACGTGTCGTTTACAAGATGGAAAAGTGATAATGTGTGTTTGGTGTTGTGTATAGTGGTTGGTGGGTGGAGAATTGATGGCCGATTTTCGGTAAGTTTTTGGTTTAAGTTCTAAATAAATCCACTTAACCCAACGGAAAAGCACACATTATTAATTTTCTGTTATTGTTTTGCTTGTCGCGGATCTTAGCTAAGTAAAACTTTTGACTGTCCATATTAGGCGGAATTGGCAAGAATTAGGAGGAAAGATGGAGGACTCTCCTTTCGGATGCGAAGATCCACTTCGGGTCACTGAGCCAGCGAAGTAAGTAAATAATCATTGTGTATAATTAACAATAAAACAACATTTAAACTTAAACATAAAGCAACAAAATTATACAGAATTACTTACTTAAGCTACAAATTATTAACTAACTTTAAACTACTACAAAAATTAAATAAGAAAGAATTAGTGCTTTATTTTTCTTTTACGTAGTAGGGTGATCTTCCGCTTCTAGTATTCATAAAAGGTTTTCACTCTGAATAAAACCGTTATCTTGAAGTCAGTCATTCGAAAGAGTAGGGTATTTTACCTGACGAATCGATCGATTCATACCTTTTTGTCTGCAATCAACTGAAAATGAATAGGCGATTATATCACATTACCTTTATTTTGTATCAGAATTTCCTCTAACTTAGCATACAATACAGAATATGTATAAAATAAGCTTGCTGGTTTGAAATAAGGGTATGTAGGGTAGGTAGATATAGCAATCGGATATGGAATCCAATCAACCATCAGCCTTGATCGACGGGACAGCCAATGTAGTGGCTTCGCTAATCCGACCGTATGTGACGTCAATCCAATTGTCGGCAAGCTTTACCGACAGGGTTTTTTTGACACATTACGGCCCAGTTTTTGCTAAAAATTGATGTTATGTTAAGAACGTCGTTTTTTTATTCTATAAATACCCTTCGTTCTGTGACAAAATTATGAATAATAAAGAAGAATCATTTTTTTTACGAGTGGTATAGTTACGCTGCAGTCGAATACTTTGTCAAACATGTCAAATTATTTGTCTTTAGCATGAATGGGCCGGCTCGCCCGAAGCATCACACTCACGCAGAAAACCGGCGTCTGAGTGGTAGCTTATCTACTGCGCTTCGTACGGTGAGCGGCCGAGTTCCGGAGGCCTCATACCCCCTCCCCCTCGAATTCCCACTCCCATGATGACACTTTCCTTAAAGGTCGGCAACGCTTCCGCACTGCCTATGGCGCTGCGAAAGTCTATTGGTAGCGTTGATTGCTTTCCATCAGGTGACACGCCTGCTCGTTTGCCTTCCTATCACATAAAAAAAAAGAAGTTACCAATGTAAATTGTGACAGCCCTACCTCTAGTGTAATTTACGACGTCGCAATCACTCGTGAGACTTTGTATTAACCTCTTATGTGGAACAATAGCACTGAAGAATTACTGCCTATATAAATCTTCAAGATTAAATACCTTAGTTTCTAATTATGGTTTGTTTTATTACAAGTTTTTGCATTTGGGTTTATTGTAAAACTTTCGTCCATACTTGGTATATGCAAGTGTCTCAAATAACTCTATTCCTATATTGTGAACACTACCATTCTCATCGACTGTTCTCGACTGACTGATTCTCTCCTTCCTACCACGTTTCAATACCTGTCCAGTACTTAGACATAGTACCTTCAGTGGTGGTGTATAAGTAATAATTGATTATATTTACTACTACTACTATATTCTTTTCTTTGATGGCAATTAGTTATAACTATTATGCCAGTGTCAAGTAAAATACAATAACATCAAATCTCTTGAAATATAAAGCTTATGACGTTACGTCTTGATAAAATGGTAGCTATTCGGTCAAAAACTTCTATGAACTTTTTCAGTCAACCTAAAAAGTCACGATACACGTATTTATTTTATATCATTTCACTTATACGCCTTAATTTAATCTATCTATAATACACCACCACAATTAAACAATATAACTGAAAATCATACAAGATTATGAAAATGAAATAAAAACACAAGGCCATTAATGTAAGTTGGCGGGAAAAGTCCCACTACTATATTCGTGATCGTGATTGATTTTTTTTTCTTTTCAATGTTTTTACGGCTCTGGATTCAAGCTCTTTTAAACCCATCTTATAAGTTTTTAATATATAATCAGCTTGTCACGTTACATCTTGATAAAGTGGTTGTTATACTACAAACTTCTATGAATTTTAGTAGTCAACTTAAAAAAAAAAACACGATACACGAATTATTTTAATATCACTATTTTTATACGACTTAACAGAACTACATATATATATATATATATATATATATATACATATATATATATATTATATATTATATATATATATATATATATATATATATATATATATATATATATATATATATATATATATATATATATATGTATATATATATATATGTATATATATATATATATATATATGATTATGATAATTATATGAAATATAATGTCACTGATGTAATTTGGCGAGAAAAGTCGATTGGGAGTAACAGTGTTGCTAGGAACAATTTTGATTTTTAACAATTACAGATTAAACAAAAATCACAAATAACTTCTTAAAAATAAAAAGTTTGTTCTTTATATTTTTGTGAAACATATGATGGTTCGGCTTCTTGTGGTTAGCGTTAATAACTTCTTCATAATCGTGATAATTAATATTAATATTATAATTTTATATTATTTAATATATTTAATATTATATATAAAATGTCCAGGTATTAACTAGATTAAGGTTTTGTCATAAAGCGTTTTACATTTTAATATCAATATTAGTTTGCAGTCTTAAGTGGCAGTCTGCTGCTGGACATAGGCCTCACCCAAAGCACCCCTTCTAGCCCAATCTTCGGATACATGCATCCGGTTTCTGCCAGCCACCTTGCACATATGTGCAAGGTGACGAAATCGTCACTCCATCTAGCATGGGGGAGTCCAACTATGTTTATCGCGACGCGGTCTCCACTCCAGCACGAGTCTACTGCAGCGGATGTCGGTTCTCCAACAAACGTTTCCGGTCCATGGCCACTTCAGTCTGCTAACTGGCAGAACTATGTCGGTGGCTCAGGTGACATTTTATTATAGGCTTTTATTATTTTTTTTATGGGATAGGAAGGCAAACGAACAGGCGTGTCAACCTGATGATAAGCAATCAATGTCACCCATAGACATCCGGAGCGCCATAGGCAATGCGGAAGCGTTGCCGACCTTTAAGGAAAGTATCATTATGTGATTGGGAGTGGGAGGGAGAGGGGGGAGAGTGTTGGGCCTCCGGAACTCAGCCGCGTGGTAGTTAAGCTACCACTCACGCCGGTTTTCTGCGGGAGCTTTGGAAATGAAAATTTGCGAGTTACCTTACAGGTATTTTTACCGAGTTTGGGTTCCCAACCAGCGCGTCTTTGACAAACTACTGCTATATTTAAATTTTTATTTCTCATATTTATGCTTTTTCTTTCAGCAATAATATTTGTTTGATCTCAGCTATGTTTTTTAATATGCGATGCTTGAACTCGAGTCATATATTGTACAAACATATACAATTCAATGTACAGAATTCAAATTAGCCCTCTAGTACATTATTCAGTTTTAATCTGTCGGCAAAGCGAATATATAATCACGTTTGTGAAAATCTTGTTTACCGGGATATTTACCCGACTGCCCCAGGAGGAGTATAATGCTTTTAGAGTGTACATACATACATATCGTTACGGCTGTTTCCTGTAGGGGTAGGCAGAGACACAGTTCTCCATCTGCTACGATCTCGGCATTACAGCTCGATCTTCGGCTTCACACATCCAGTTTCTACCAGCTGCCCTAAACAGGTTGTCACACCATCTAGCCGGGGGGCGTCCCACTCTACGACTGCCAACAAGCGGTCTCCGCTCCAGCACTAGTCTGCTGCAGCGGTTGTTTAATCTCCGGCAAACGTGACCAGCCTATTGCCACTTTAGTTTAATAATTCGAGAGATTATGTCGGTAACTTTGGTTCACTAGCGAATTTCTTCGTTCTGAATCATATCTACCAGAGAAACTCCGACCATAGCTCTCAGTGCGAGCTTGGAGTTTGTGAAGCAGACTGTCAGTGTCCACGTTTCGGCGCCGTATTGATAGAACACACTGGTCGAAGACTTTTGTCTTCAGGCTCTGAGGTTATAAATCTCGTCTGAAACACCATAGGCATTGCAAATGCGTCACCGGCTTTCGACTTATGATTAGGCTTGTTTTAAAATAGATAGAGGCTTATGCACTAACTAGTATTAGATCTTATATCATTTCACTTTGACGACCGATTGGCTCAGTGGCGCGACCCCTCGCCCACGGAGTCAATGGTCGCGGGTTTGATTCCCGCATCAGAATAAATATATATATATATATGGATTTATAAATATTTATTCCGAGTCTGGTAACTCCCCCAATCCGCCTTTCCGTTCCTGCCTTTTCCTTTCTTCTCTATCCTTTCCTTTCCTCTCCGCCAATCCACGGTCTACCGTGCCAAAGGATTCATGGCTAAGGGCGAGCTTAGTCGTAAGCGTGCCGACTGTCCCGGGATCGGGCTCCCCGAGTACTATAGTGCCTTATCTCAGCATGCAGTGCTCTGCTGGGGCTGACCTCCATACTCCCTTGTAGCTCGTGGGATTCACTAAGACGAATTTAATATACCTAATTTGTTGAAAAAAATGACGGTGACGTGGTTCGCCACCCGCACGTCCTGATCCTCACGGGGGCGAGAAGCGACCAATCGAGAGCCGTTTCGCTGCGATGAATGGTAGCGGATGGAGCTCTGTGGTCTCTGCCAACCCTTACACCCCTGTAAGGGTTGGCAGATATGGCTAGATATGGATAGGCGTGAAAATATATATAATAAAAAAAATATTAGATCTTATTCAAGCGATATATCCCATTATAATCCCATGGTACGCATTTGTCGCCTATACAATAATATATCTATTGACCACGGTACAGAAACGTTCGATATTTTCAATATCAAAATATATCAATTAAAGCGATCGCTTCGTGATATTTTTGGCAGCCGATAGATCACAAAATTATTGTTATTATTCTTTCTTTTATAATCTTTATTTTTTTAATTTAATTTTTTTTGTTCGATTTTATAGTATTTCATTATTACATAAGTAACTCTATCGTTAAAATGTAGCCATGCTCCGCCCAAATTTAAAGAGTTATATTCCGGGCGTTGTTAAGTTTATATTATATAGTATTCTTTTAGACTTACTTTTTTTGTGCCTAATAAATACATAAATAGTCCTCTTAATTATATAGTATTATATTATATATTATTAGTATTTATATGTTTATTATTATTATATGTTGTTGTTGTACACTTATTTCTATCCTCACAGCTTATCTTATTTCTCTTTCACTTCTAGGTTTGCTGGAAGAAAACTCAATTTTGAGTTAAGCTCGCCTTTGTACATCTTCTTTCCTTTTAATTCTTGTATGTTTTATGTGTACAATAAAGTATTAAATATAAATGAATTAGAGTACTAAGTATAATTACATATATATTTTTTTAATAGGATCAATTAAGCTGAACTCCAGCATGGAATATATGTGTCATAAATCGCATTGTATGAAAATAAATTTATATTTCAACCTCTTGGATGGGGACGCCACAAATTTTCATTCATGTCATCTGGTTTTAACGCGTGGAGTGTATGCAAATAAGGTATGGTTGTGAATGCTTGCTATTTTGTAACGACAAAGTGGCTGCTTGTGTTGATGTAATATGCACCAATGCTGGGTTTGTATGTATAGTCAGCGAACAAATTTTTGTTTAATTTTTATATTGATGTATGTATGTTAGGAATCTTTTTCAAAGCTTCTCGTCACCTCTACCTCAAAGCCTGAAATCAAAAGTCTTCAAATAGTGCTTCCTGCTTGTACTCTTTTACGGCTCCGAAACATGGACATTGACGGTTCGTCTGTTTCACAAGCTCAGAGTCGCTCAGAGGGCTATGGTGAGGGCCATGCTTGGTGTTTCTATGGTGGATAGATTGGACCGAAGAAATTCGTCAGAGAACCAGCGTCACCGACATAGTTCTTAAAGTTAGCAGACTGAAGCGGCAATGGGCTGGACACGTTTGTCGGAGAACCGACAGCCGTTGTAGAAGACGAGTGCTGGAGTAGCGACTGTGTCTCGGCAAATGTAGTGTGGGACGCCTCCCTACTTGATGGAGCGACGATCTGTGCAAGGGGGCTGGTAGAGACTGGATGGGTGTAGTCGAATATCAGCGCGCCTTGTGTGAGGCCTATGTTCAGCAGTTGACTGCTGTAAGCTGATGTTGAATTGAATATATCTGTATATATACATATGTAGTATATATTTCGTGTGAGTGAGTGCAGACGGTCTCCGACAGGTCGAGATGGAGAAACGTCATGTCTGCCCTATGCCCCAATAGGGAGACTTAACACTCAGAGAGAGATTTATATCTTCTTCTTCTAAGAGAGCCTCACCGACTTGCGAAGGTTGGCAACCAATTCAGCACCACTTTCCTCATCCTTAGCAAGGTGCAGCAGTTCTGGAGCACTCGCTATCCCAGTCCACTATTATGTAACCAAGACTTTCTTTTATATTTCGATAATATTCGTTAGGTATTATTACGGTACGTTTAGAAGAGAATTTCTAGATATCCATAAAATGTCTGTCGTGTAGCTCAGAGACAGTATTCCAAACACTCAAACAATGTGAACTAATCTCCATTAAGGATCCCCAGCACCGCTTTTACACAACTACATCCTTTATCAACCTCTCATGTAATTACTGAGGCATATATAATATTATTATAACAAAAACAGAACATTTTGTATATCATCCTCGTGAAATCAGAATATAATTAAATTGAATAAAATATTAATATCTTTTAATATAAATTATTACTATAACTATAAATAATTTAGGCGTAGTTTTTTTAAGTGAAAACTTCTATAGCCGCTTTACACGACTCAGAGTTGGGAAAAAATCGATGCGTTCCCGTCAGCAACATGCTAATGCTTATGGTATATATAATTAAAATTATTTATGTATTAAGTATTTATTAAAAATATTATTATTTTTTTTTAATTATTTATTATTTATATATTATTAAGACTTTAATTTTTATTTACTTATATAATTTATATAATATTACAATTAGTTTGAAATTTCAAAATACAGTTTTAAGTTTTCACTTCTGTCGGCAGACCTCTATGTACCCACATGGAGGATTGCCGATCCGACGTCAACTGGACGGTATTGCCATGTTTAACCTTTTCGTACGATTCTCTTCCACCCTCTCAAGGTGACATCTTGAGAGGGTGGAAGAGAAGAATATAATAATAATGATTTATTTCGACAGCACAAGTTTCAACACTCTAAAATTAATCTAAAACACGGTTACGATGTAAAATGAACTTTTATGTGGTGATCGAGTGTCTGATGTATAGTCTTTCGAATTAGCAAACTAAAATGTCAATGGGCTGGTCACGTTTGTCGGAGATCCGACAATAGTGGGAGCAAGCGAGTGTTGGAGTCGAGACCGCGTCTCGGCAAACGTAGTGTGGGACGCTTGATGTGTAATGTCTGAAGTAGGGATGAACTTGAATCTCAGGTCACTAGCCTTCCACCACTTATTTCTTATTGATACCTCATACCAGTGATTAGTTATATTTATGGAGAAATTAATAAAATACAAGAAATACATATAAAACTTTAACCATTAAATATTTATGTGTACTCCTTCCATTTTCCAAGACCCGGTCTTCATTCGTCATACAGCATTCGACTACATCAAGTTGTCCATTCTCCGACAAACGTGACCAGTCCGTTGCAATTTCGGTTTACTTGATATGTACCATAAATACAAACTACTGAATTTTTGGAACGTAAATCCACTTTATTGAAATGCAAATCCAGACACTGAAACTATTCGTGACCGGCATGGCGTTTTGACTCGAGTCCCATTCAATGGCACCTGACGCTACCACATATGCATATTTAAATTACATTATATAACTCAGTACAATGTAATATATATAAAAACGAACAGACATACATCCGTCTATATGTTTGTATTCATGACACGATTGATAGAATGATAGAAATCACATTTTATCTATGTATATTATAGGACAACACACATAAGCACAATAGATATTTAACCTTAAATATTATAAAGTAAAGATCAATTTTGTATTTTGTTTTAGTCTCGCTAAAACTCAAAAATGGCTTGACCGATTTGGATAATTATGTTTTTATTTCGTTCGCTCTAATACAGCGAAGGTTTGCAAATAAAAAAAATATAGAAAAACCAAAAGAACAGCTGACAAAAAAATTAAAAATTGTCTATTTTATACTTCCATTAACTTTTCAATAGACGACATTCGTGAGGACTTTGTTGTCTAACTGACATATTATACAAAACAGTTTTATCAGAAACATACATACATACATATATCGTCACGCCTGTCTCCCGTAGGGGTAGGCAGAGACCACAGATCTCCATCTGCTACGATCTCTGCATACTTCCCTTGCTTCCTCCACACTCATTATTCTCCTCATGCAAGCCCGCCGGTTGAGGGTACTCTTGACCTGGCCCTTCTTAAAAAGTTCAGCAATCTGGTCAAGGTACGTTTTTCGTGGTCTTCCTCTTCCGGCCCTTCCATCCACATTCGCAAGGTTAATTTCTTTTGCCAGTCGTATTTCATCCATACGCTCTATATGTCCAAACCATCTAAGCATCCCATTTTCTACTTCTGTCACAACACCTTCTTTTACTCCACATTGCTCTCTTATATCTTCATTTCTTATTCTATCATTCAAGGTTACACCACACATACTTCTTAATGCTCCATTTCCACCGCATTCAGTCTGCTTTTAATGCTTCTTCTGCCAAACCCAACTTTCACTATCGTATATTAACGTCGGAACAAGCACCCCCTGATGAACCGCCAGTCGGGCCGTTTTAGACACATTCTGACTTTCATAAAGGATTTTATCAGAAAAATGTAAATAATATAGATTATTCATTTTTTAATTACAATAAAATTTTATCTAATATCTAAAATTATAACTGTACACGGTGTAACGAGTAGGTATTATTGATTTCAATGAATTGAAATTGGAAGATTGATTATTTGATCCGATTCGTCCGTCTGATCAAAAGTTATAATCAGATAAATTGTAGATAAAATGAAGTTCATCGGATCATCCAGTATAATATAAAATATTATATATATATATTTTTTTCACAGCCCGTATATGTCCCACTGCTAAGCATCTTGACTTGAACGGATGTTTACCCATTACGCTTGTCCAATGTGGATTGGCATATTTATTCCGATGTGGGGATCGAACTTGCGATCATTGACTCCATGGGAGAGGGGCCCCACCAGTTAGTAATGCAGTTAGTAATAAAAAAATTGGAAACATTTCGTTCTTCAATTCAAACCCTGTGTTCTCCTAGGGTTTGATTTTAAAATATGTAACGTTAAAATAACAAAACGTAATGTGAAAATAACGAAATGTAATGGGAAAATAACAATGTGTAACGTGAAAATAACAAAACGTAACGTGAAAATAACAAAATGTAACGTGAAAATAACAAAATGTAACGTGAAAATAACAAAATAACAAAGTGATAAAATGTGACGCGAATAACAGGAATGCAGAGCTTTGTAACAACGATAGAGCATTGAATAAGAAAATGGGATTAAAAGGGTTGTCACGTTATAAGGTGCTTTCATATCTTCCATGAGCAGATGCGAAACTTTTGAAAGTTACTGTAAACATCTTGTTAGCTACTAATAAATCCATTCCATCTAGCAGAAAAACACACATTATTAATTTTCTGTTATTGTTTTGCTTGTCGCGGATCTTAGCTAAGTAAAACTTTTGACTGTCCACATATTGCATATTATTCGTCTGCACCATAGCTTTACCATTTTGAATAAAAAGTTCTCTCAGTCCTTTCCATCGCATATTGACAGGTTGCATGTTTACTTGTCATTTCTTGTGTTAAAAGCCTGCCAGTTATGACACCCGTACATGAGAACGGGGATATTCTTACATCGTCTAATAATAGATATATAGATCTACTAACAATATTAAGTTTTGTCTATTGCAAAAATAATTAAACAATTATGTTAGTTTTAATTATTATTATTGTAGCTTTATATTCCACACTTTTTTGTTAGGTTTTCTTTTCCTGTTGTGTGATCCCTTTTTGGGTAAAAGCCTCCTCCATCTCTAACCATCTCTCTCTCTTGAGAGTCTAGTTTAGCCTATTTCTTTTTTTAACTTTTGGAAGAAAAATGAAATCTTGAAAGAAAAGAAAGAGTTCAAAGATATCTATGTAAAAGAAGATTATACAAAGAAAGTTTTGGAAAAAAGGAAAGCATTGAGGCTCAAATTAATGGAACTAAGATGCAGAGGTAAGACAGCCTATCTCAGCCTATTTTTCATACGCTCACATAAATAATCGAAAATTTCTTCTGTTTGTCTTCGAGACGCATTAAGAAATAATAGACTCATTAAGTAAGTAGAAAACATGAAAGAAAGATACCTACAGACTTCTGTTCCTCCATTTCTTTTAGCATACGGGGGAACCTCATAACGAAAGTATATACTACAAATAATAGTTTGGTGTTTAACATATAAAATGTTACGTGGGCCGTTAGAACTTTTACTTAGCTAAGATCTGCGACAAGCAAACAACAATAGAAAATTAATAATGTGTGTTTTCCTGCTAGATAATGTGGATGGAACAGAGACCTTAAACTCAATCTTATCCGAAAACCGGCCGTCAGCGAATTTCCACCCACCAACTATTTATTATACACAACACCAAACACAAACTACCAGTTTTCCACCTTGCAAACGGCACGTGTTTCGCCTCAACACGAGGCATCATCAGGTATAGTAGACTCTACGGAAGACATCCGTTAAGGCACTTAACAACACGAGGCATCATTAGCTATAGTAGACTTTACGGAAGACAATCTTTAAGTCACTTTCTATTGTTGTTTGCTTGTCGCGGATCTTAGCTAAGTTCTGACTGTCACGTAGTAATGGATTTCCGCAAAGTAACGCCTGACTCCATTAATCATATAAAATGTTATTTCTTGTTGAATAGAAATGAATTTGAATATATACAATGAGTGATTATAATGGAAATATAATTCGTAGAAGTATTCTACAACAAAGAGCAACTCAGAAATTAATTAAAATGCCTAGTTATGTTGAAAGTCCTCCACAGTACATATAACAAGCATAAATCTGTATGAAGTTTTTGTCGTTTAATGAGAAACAAGATAGAACATGAAAGAAAGTGGGTCAACAACTATTGAAACGTTGAAAAATGCGCCAATTTAGATGAACTCTTTCGGATTGTATGTTCCATAAGCGTGATAGAACACGTATCGACTTCTTTGATTGAAAAACAAAATGTACGTCAAAATTTTTTTAAACCATTTTTTTACGGGAGAGGACGAAGGAATTTGACGACCGATTGGCTCAGTGGCGGGGCCCTCGCCCACGGAGTCAATGGTCGCGGGTTCGATTTCCGCATAGGAATAAATATATATATGCATTTATAAATATTTATTCCGAGTCTGGTAAACCCCCCCAATCCGCATTTCCGTTCCTGCCGTTTCCTTTCTTCTCTATCCTTTCCCTTCCTCTCCCCCAATCCACGGTCTGCCGGTACGGTAAGCACGGTAAAGCAAAATAAGTCCTTAATATTATAAATATTGCCATCTATTAGCCATTCATATTTTAAATAATCTTTTTTTAAATATTCTACTAAATAAATCTTATTTTAAATAATCTTTTGTTGAATTGTTTTAATTCATGAGGTATATTGTTGTAGATGCGTATACACATGAACAGGCAGCTTTTAATATATTTACTCGGTATCGTTTATTCACCATGGCTCTCATTCCTCTACTATGGCTGTACCACCATATCAGCTGCCTAGGCCGCATACTTGCCTGTTTGCTTTCCTATTCCATAAAAAATCTTGCAAATGATCCCCAAACATTGGTGACGGATGATCACCCCAGACTGAGTAAATATATCATAAGCTGCCTGTTCATGTGTATACGCATCTATCAAAATATATCTCATGAATTAAAACAATTGAATACAATATTATATGAAAAAAGACTATATGAATGGCTAATAGATGGCAATATTTATAATACTAAGGACATTTTTGGCTTTAAAAGTTGGATTGAATGTATGTAATAGATGAATCAATTATAATTTTAATGACAATGTAACAGTTTATTAATAATTTGATGCTTTGTTTATGTTTACAAAGCGACTTTTGTATATAGATCTCTATGTATGTAATGTAATAAATAATAATATAATAAAAAATAAAATATAATAAATAATAAATTTGTACGCCATAAGTGGCAATGTGATGAAGCTTTTAAATTTTTAAACGTCTTCTTTCATCTTGTTACACCTCACATTCCGTAAATAATACATTATTATTATAAATGCATTTTCATCCCAGTATGTGATAGATAGAATAAAGTGGATAATTTTCTCAAAAAAAAAAAAAAATAGAAAACTAGTTAACAAAATAACTTTGAAATCTATAAAGAACAATGTATATTACAGTCAACATCAGTTCGATAAATTACAATCTAGAACAATACAAAATTCATTCCACTCCCGTAGACGCAGATCCACTTGACATCCCCACTGGAGGAGGCATGACATGAATTATGGATGCCACCCCGCGTCAGACAAGTTAAAAGGATCTTCACGGTTGTTTCGTGGGCGGTTACAAGCCGTGAGACAAGTTTCTTCTCTATTGCACACGACTGTCCGTAGAATTGTTTTTGTTACTCCATTTTACATATAGGTATATTGTAGTAGACTCTACGGAAGACAACCGAAAAGTTGTCTTCCGTAGAATCTACTATACCTGAAGATGCCTCGTGTTGGGGCGAAACACATGTCGTTTACAAGATGGAAAAGTGATAATGTGTGTATAGCGTTGTGTATAGTGGTTGGTGGGTGGAGAGTTGATGGCCGATTTTCAGTAAGTTTTTGGTTTAAGTTTCAAATAAAGCCACTTAAACCAACGGAAAGACACACATTATTAATTTTCTGTTATTGTTTTGCTTGTCGCGGATCTTAGCTAAGTTAAACTTTTGACTGTCCATATAGTGATGGATTTCTGCAAAGTAACGCCTGACTCCATTAATAATAGAACGAAGAGCTGTGGAGAATCTGCAAAGAGAACCCGATAGATGTACAGATACGTCGACAAAAATGGAGATGGATAGGGCTATACTCTCCGGTGCCACGCTAGTCATATCCACAAACAAGCCCTCGAATGGAGTCCGCAGGGGAAAAGAAAATTTGGGCGCCCAAAACAAACTTGGCGGCGTATTGCAACGGCCAAAGTGCAGAAGATGGGCCTATCCTGGGGCGAAGTGAAGCTTACGGCCTCCGACAGGTCGAGATGGAGAAACATCGTTTCTGCCCTATGCCCCAACAGACTTAGGACTCGGAGAGAGGACATATAGGAAGAATATTTTAATTAATTAATAATTGTAAACTTAATTTTAATAAATTAATTTAAGAAAGTTTTTTTGGAGCTATTGCTGCGGCCGTTCATAATTAGCGCAATAATATTTATTAAACTAAAAGATATGTATGTACATGCGCGTGCGTCGCATCTACAAACAATTTAAAAGTTAATATAAAACTTGTGTTGTTCAATGCGATAAATACAAACAATATAGCTACGTTACAAAGACATTAAGAAGAAATTAACGAATCAAGATTTTTAAATATGTGGACAGTTAAAACTTTTGACTCACTTACCGACCGCCACTTAACGGTTATCTTCCGTAGAGTCTACTATACCTGAAGATGCCTCGTGTTGAGGCGAAACACGTGTCGTTTGCAAAGTGGAAAAGTGGTAGTGTGTATTTGGTGTTGTGTATAGTAGTTGATGGGTGGAGTAGTTGGTGGGTGGAGTTACTGAAGGCCGTTTTTCGGTAAGATTTAATTTAAGTTCCCTGTAAATCCACTTCATCCAGCAGGAAAACACACATTATTAATTTTCTATTGTTGTTTGCTTGTCGTGGATCTTAGTTAAGTAAAAGTTTTAACTGTCCACATAGTAATGGATTTCCGCAAAGTAACGCTTACTCTATAAATCATTTTTAAACAATTAATTTAAGTGGATGCAAATTTGCGGACGACGTGTTGGCCACCCCTGATCTAGAACATAACAAACAATATGTAGTTTATAACATCCGTGTATATGAATATATTTCAATGGCGAGAATAACTTTAAGTTATGCGTGTAGAACGTCACGTGACTATGTTGGCCTTGTCGGTTGGAAATAGAACTTTGTTTTAGTTATAGGCTATATTTTATTTGTTGTAAGTAACACGCGATGTGGTTTGACTGAAAGAGAAATTGCATTTCAAGAAATCTATTTCCTATTTTTTTATGGAAGCGATGTGCGAGCGGGTAAATAAGTCAACTAATGGTAAAAAAACACAAAGGTCCATAAACATCTGTAAAATTAAGAATACCTCGAATGCGTAGCTCGCTGAAGGGTAAGGATGTAAACAAGGTGAGGGTTGGAAGAAGTAAGGGGAGATCAAATAAAAAAAAATTAGTATCATAGTCAAATCATTGCGGATGTGAATGAAAGGGTCGGCAGGGGAAGACCAAATAGAACATAGCTTGAACAAATCGCTAATGTTTCCAAGAAAGGTCAGGTCAAAAGCACCTTTTACCGACGAGCTTGTATGAAGAGAGTGATGATCGTAGCAGATGAAGTCTGTGATCTCTACCTACCCCTATGGGATACAGGCGTGATCGTATTGTATGTAGAAATAGAAATAGAAATAAAAATAGAGATAGAGATAGAGATAGAGATAGAGATAGAGATAGAAAGATAGAATAGAGATAGAGATAGAAAGATAGAATAGAAATAGAAATAGTAATAGAAATAGAAATAGAAATAGAAATAGAAATAGAAATAGAAATAGAAATAGAAATAGAAATAGAAATAGAAATAGAAATAGAAATAGAAATAGAAATATAAATAGAAGTAGAAGTAGAAGTAGAAGTAGAAGTAGAAGTAGAAGTAGAAGTAGAAGTAGAAGTAGAAGTAGAAGTAGAAGTAGAAGTAGAAGTAGAAGTAGAAGTAGAAGTAGAAGTAGAAGTAGAAGTAGAAGTAGAAGTAGAAGTAGAAGTAGAAGTAGAAGTAGAAGTAGAAGTAGAAGTAGAAGTAGAAGTAGAAGTAGAAGTAGAAGTAGAAGTAGAAGTAGAAGTAGAAGTAGAAGTAGAAGTAGAAGTAGAAGTAGAAGTAGAAGTAGAAATAGAAATAGAAATAGAAAAAGCTGACACTTTTTTTACAATTGCTAAATGTAACCCTTAATAATATTATAAAATACAAATAAACAAAACAAAAAGATAAAATAAACGACTTCCGCAGAGCAACGAATGTCATCTCACACAGATATACGAGTATAATATAAAGAAAGCTAAGACCGATTACTTATAAAAATATTTTTTAAAAAAATTAATATAAAGAATATTTTATTTGTCCGAATAAGACATATAAATAGCCTTATATTAAACTTACGGTATACTTAACTATTAATAAATAAAATCTAATAATGTAATATACTTATATATAATCTTATTATTAATGGACTCAGGCGTTACTTTGCGGAAATCTATCACTATGTGGTAAGTCAAAAGTTTTACTTAGCTAAGATCCGCGATAAGCAAACAATATGAGAAAATTAATATTTCCGGCAGGAAAACACACATTATTAATTTTCTGTTATTGTTTGCTTGTCGCGGATCTTAGCTAAGTAAAACTTTTGATTTTCCACATATAATCTTATCCTAGGCAAACGAAGTGGCCCAGCTTTTGCTAATAGGGGATGGGATTGCCCTGTAGCGCTGATTTTCAGCCATTCTCTTCCCGCAAGTATGTTATGCGGGAGTAAGCGTGCATGCGTACGTGTATTTGTGTAGTGTGAGTATGCGCGCGCGTATGTGTGTGTGTGTGTGTGTGTTTTGGATTCTGACTTCTTTATTAAGATTTTGGTCTCTTAATTTTTTGTAGCCGAGCAGGCAAACGAGAATACTGGTCACACAAAATAGTCTCCATCCCCATCACCTGGATGGCTAGTCATCTACCACCGTGCGATTTAATAGCAGTTTTTACCACATACGTACAAATGTGGAATCTTCGCCTTTAGCGTTGCGGATGTCTATGGGCGGCGGTTATTACTTACCACTCAGTGACTTGCATGCTCGTTTGCCTGTGTTGTTACAAAAAAAAAATTGGCTGGTTTTAAGTGATTACCACCGCTCGTAAACATCAACAACGCCGGAAGCATTTGATGCGTGATCAGCCTTTCGTGAACACATTTTAAAAGTATTTAGTTTTTTTACTTTTGTGATGGGAAAGGAAAATATAAATATATATTATATATATATATATATATATATATATATATATATATATATATATATATATATATATATATATATATATATATATATATATATATATATATATATATATATATATATATATATATATATATATATATATATATATATATATTATTTTTTATTTTTATATAATATATATAAAAAATAAAAAAGGGTTGAAGGCTTTCCATCTGAAACGCAGTCACCTATCTCCGTTCTTTAGTGCTTTTCTGTATAATTATTCTAACACTTTTTATGTTATAGAATTTTCATATTTCAATCATTTAATAATTTCTCAACACCTTAATTTGGATGGCTATTAATAAATTATAATTAATTTCAAGGAAAGTTAATTCGAACACTAATTGCTGAAACAGATAAAGTTAAGATTAATTTACTAAAAGGAGTTGAAATTAATTAAATTTAGAGTACTGTTTCTATTTTATATTTTAATGTAGTAGTATTTCTGATGTAAGTACAAATAAATTAATAGAATCTCATTTTAATTTTAGATTTATCATCATTTAATATTATATTAATATAATGACAAAACCTTGCTACACCACTAATATTATTATAGTAGGGTGTCCAGAGGCAGAAATATGTTACAGGTCGAATAATCATTAAACACATGCTTACTGATTATTTTCTGCCAATATTAGGATAACGTCCTGCTTTCACTACCCGCACGGGGTTTTAACAAGCTAGACGCTACACCTCACACTACCAGAAGACCATGTAACTTCTTCGAGATTTCTTCCTTAACAAATTAAGAAGCCGTTTCATACAGCTCAGGTCACCGGAGCTCGCCCCTATGAACTTCAAAAGTAAACTCTATGAAATAAATCTGATGACCCATATGGTTCAAAAAGAGAGGCCCAATCCACCTCGGGTTGGGCCTCCGGAACGCAACCGCTTACCGGACGAAGCGCGGAACTAACCTACCACTCAGACGCCGGTTTTCTGCGGGAGTGTGGTACTTCCCCGGGCGAGCCGGCCCATTCATGCTACAGACAAATAATATGCCATTCTTGACAAAGTATTCGTCTGCAGCGTGGCTCTACCAATTCACCTACTTACTGTTATCACTTATAAATATCAGAATGACCTGAAACTATTTGGGCTATGTATGTAAACTCTAACTCAGTGGTTCCCAACTATTTTGTCGCCGTGGGTCGCTTAACATTTGATAATTATTTTTACATTTTTATTAATTTTACCGTAAACCACCGAGGGGGACGGTAATTATATTATATATTTAATTGTTTTGACCATAGATCTCCATCCGCTACGATCCCGGCACACCTTCCTTGCTTCCTCCACAGTTATCCATCTATTCAGCCATCCTTTCTCTCACATTCATCGTACCAAGACGGCTCTCCGTTAGTCGCATCTCGCCCTCGTGGGAATCAGGACGTGACGGGTGACGAATCACGTCACCGTCATTTTTAACAAATTAGGTCTATTTAATTCGTCATAGTGAATCCCACGAGCTGCAAGGGAGGATGGAGGTCAGCCCCTGCAGAGCCCTGCATGCTGCGGTAAGGCAATACAGTAGTTGGAGTAAATAAAAAGAAAATAATTTTTTTATAACATTGGGCCAAAAGTATATAACGAATTAAAGAGATCATCTCTGGGCAAGACATATAGAAATAAAAAAGGAAAAGTAAAAAAATGGATAAAATTACTTAGTAAAAACCAAATTGACATGTTTTTTACAAGGCAGTATTCTCACTTGCTGGCACTTATATTATGTGTATATATTTATATTTTATGTGTATTTATGTGTGTATAAATATATATATGTTATGTATGTATGTACTTATTTATGTGTATTTATATATGTATTCTTATTTTTTTTTATATATTCACGCCTATCCCCCGTAGGGGTTGGCAGAGACCACAGAGCTTCATCCGCTGCCATTCATCGCAGCGAAACGGTTTGTCATTGGTCGCTTTTCGCCCTCGTGAGAATCAGGACGTGACGGGTGGCGAACCACGTCGCCGTCATTTTCGACAAATTAGGTATATTAAATTCGTCTTTAGTGAATCCTACGAGCCGCAAGGGAGGATGGAGGTCAACCCCAGCAGAGCCCTGCATGCTGAGGTAAGGCACCATAGTCCCCGGGGGAGCCCCGGAACGATCGGCACGCTTACGACTAGGCTCGCCCCTAGTCACGCATCCATTGGCACGGCAGACCGTGGATTGGCGGAGAGGAAGGGAAAGGATAGAGAAGAAAGGAAGGGATGTATTCTTATATTTGAATAATAACCGAATTGGAAGGTCTCAGCACTGGCTTACCTCGTGAGATGCCTATGCTCCATCCAACTTCACTGTAAATTGTTACAAATAAAATAAAATAAATAAATAAATTAATTAATATGCCTTATTTGGTACGGTACCATTTGAGCCATGAACCAGTATCGGTTTGTAGTACGCGATGTTAAGGAAGCACTGATCAAAATGACACAGAGGTGCGCCCCGCTGCGAGTGTGTAGGTGACTTCATTAATTATTGTTTACCCATTTTACAACCTACGTCGCCGCGAAATAAGGTTAATAGCACACTGTAATCAATAAGAATGGTGTCCAATGAAAACTGTGAGAAATGTTTCAGTACAGAAATTTAACTTTCTACCATATAACGCTTACACTTATATTTCGGCGACGGTAGGAATTAGATCTCGTAGGATCTCTAGGATCTCTAGGCAAAGGTGTGATAAATGACCAATTGGCTTAGGGGCCTCTGTTCGCGGAGTCAATGGTCGCGGGGTCGATCCCCGCATCGTAATAAATATATTTATGGGCTGCAAATATTTATTTCGAGTCTGATAACCCCGCCAATCTGCACTGGACAAGCGTGGTGGGTTAACGTCCGTTCCCCCAGAAATCAAGAGGCCCGTGCTCAGCAGAGAGACATATATATGGGCTGTAAAAAAAAAGATCTGATATATAAGCTTTGCTTTTATTGTATAGGATATGTATATATTTCGGAACGGAATACCACTGCAGATGCTAAATTTCTTTTGTTTTTCTTTAAGTACTTATATTTCGAAGTAAATTTTGGAATTAGAATGAATCTCGCCCTACTGAATTTCGGCTTTTATACACAAAATTGGGAAGGCGAACGAACGAAGACAGTAAATAACGAACAAATATTCTGGTAATAAATATTAAAATAGAATATCTTTTTTTAACAAACAAATGAAATTACTGCAAAACAATTCTTAAAAGACAGTTTAATATTCAAATTACACATTTATATGAATTGCACACAATTCTAAATATTTTATTTTACACAAATTATAATTATAGTTATTTTATATAATCAACATAATTTTACATAATCTGCCAACAGATGGCACTAAAATACATAACAAAATTGTTTTGTCTATTGCATAAAATAATTAATTAATGATCTTAAATTTAAATAAAGCCACAGATACTATTATAAATGAAATAAAAGTACATATCGTCGGCCTAATTATCATAACGTCTACATAAATAAGTTTTACAATAACAATAAAAAACCGTTTTGAAGAGAGAAATCCCGACACTTCACGATGTCTAACTATCTCATATATTTGGAAAGATCAATATCACTTTTTTGGTCACGTATAATAGATAACTAATTAATTTTATTAATAAAATACAAATTTGGAATATTTTCAAACGAAACATAGAGGCAAGGGGGAGTAAGGTTACAATTTGGGTAGCCTACCTATCATTGTTTTATGGTACAATAATATTTTAATCTAATTAAAAGATTTCCACTTCTGACATAATTAAGGCTTGTGTTTCCTCAATAACAAGACGACATATTTGTCGTGTACCATAAACAACATTTAAAATAAATTCTGCTAAGTTTTTAATGTCACAGCACTAGCACAGTATAGTAATTAATGTAATAGACCACCACAAACAGGGTTGTTACAAGCTACAAAGTTAGGCAATTATGAAAAGTAAAGTTGTTTGCTTATCAAAAATTAAACTGAGAAACATTATGGTAGTAATTTGTCTGAACTTCCTGATGGACAGTCAAATATACTTTGCTATCCGCAAACACATGTTTCGCAAAGTAAGTTTAACTGCCCATCTTTGTAATGGATTTCCGCAAACTAACGCCCGACTCCATCAATTATCTGGACTTTTTGATTAGCTTATTCCCTTGGTTCACAGGATTTCGTAATCACAGTACAAAATATAAATGCAAATTAATGAAAATGACAACTAATATATACTTATATTACTTTTACATAGTATTCGTACTTATGCAGGGTGTCCCAGAACTCAACGTCAAGCCGAAACGGGGTGACAGGATTGATTGTAACCATCATGAGAAAAATCAGAAAAAAAAAATATATCCCATGCAGTTTGAAAATTATGGGCATTTAAGAAAAACCTAGAAATTTGGTCAAACTGTAACCATTTTTCGGTTATTGTGGTTAATTTTTATTATTTTTGTTCATTTAAACTATGGAACCGTAACCCTAAATAACATTTCTAGAATCACAGTAAAAACTAATGACGCAATTGCTCCAAGTTGCCTAGAATTAAGATTATTTGTTAAACTATGAATTTAAAATTTTCAAAATTTGTCAATTTTGAAAGGCCCTCCCTTAAAAAAAAGTACTAGAGTGCCTTGGCAAGTGCCATTAAAAGTTGGCGCATTTAATAAGGATTGTAAAACGGTACAATACTTGTTGGTTTCATATAAAAAAAAACGAGTTAAAAAATGAAAACCTCAAGTAACCCGATTTTTGCTAACCTATTTTACTCAGTTAAAGTGTTTTTTATTCGTACAAGCTCTTGGTAGGTTCTTAATTTTAAGATCTTCAGATAGTATATTTTTCCGGTTTTATCTCATGATGGTTACAATCAATCCTGTCATCCCGTTTCGACTTGACGTTGACTTCTAGGACACCTGTATAATTTTCTCACAAAACTTTATCCATCCATGTAGCGTCCAACGCACACACGTACAATCGGGTATGTATATATAATGTGTTGGAGTGATGTATGCACGTAGGCAGCTGCGCGCGCATTAACTGTGTTTAAAGTATATCTTTAACTATAGCTATACCTTAACCATTAGCATGTTGCTGATGCGAAAGTATAGAGTTTTTTTCCTACCCAGAGTCGTGTAACGTGGTTATAGAAGTTTTCACTTTAATAATCCTTACTGTACGGTAGGCAAGTCATTTGTAGTGGCCTTAGTATCGAAGATATCTATGCGGTGTTGTTTGCTTACCATCAGGTGGGTTATTTTGTTTACTTATCTATTTCACATAATAAACATAAGAATAAAGCAACCTATAACATTATTTTTAGAATATAAGCGGATTTATTATTTTGATAAATTCAACGAATTTACATATATCAGAAGTTTCCGACAGAATATTTACATTTAGGGAGCACAAGTTAAGCCTTATTGCGGCTGAACTGAAGGAAGAGCATGTTGTAAAACTGCTTAACAATTTTGGCCTCACAGCATAAACAATTTTAAGTCTAGTAGGTATTATAATAAATTTTGTAAATCGTAACTTGCTACAATGATTTTAACATAAAAATTATTTACTATTTACTAGTGATTTTTGAGTTTTCTATATACATGCATACATATCGTCAGTCCTGTCTTCCGTAGGGATAGGCAGAGACCCAGATCTTCATCTGCTACGATCTCGGCATAGTTTCCTTGCTATCTCCACACACAATACTCTCCTCATGCAAGCCAGCCCTTAACCATAAGGGTTGTGAAAAGAGTGGTTTCAACAAGATGTCAACATATATCATATTGCTATAGGCACCGTGGAGCTTCATCGATATTTTTTTTCTAGAAATTTAAATAATAATAATAAAGCCTTTTCAGCGATATCCTCTGGCCACCCAGGTCATCAGATTTCACTCCTATAGCCCCTTTTATGTGGGGGTATCTCAAAGGTAAAGTCTATGAAACAAACCCGACGACTAACTCAGCACTATAAGAAAATATCGTCCGTGAGGTTGACAGCATCCCAGTGTCACTACTTCAGCGAGTGGCACAATACTGTGACTAGATTATAAGAGTCTGTCCGAAGAGGCCTTCAACGTCTAGACAAACATACATACATATCGTCACGCCTGTCTTCCGTCGGGTAAGGCAGAGACCACAGATTTACATCCGCTGCGATCCTGGCATACCTTCCTTGCTTCCTCCATACTCATCCATCTTTTCATCCATCCTTCATCTCACATTAATCGTAGCGAAACGGCTCTCCGTTAGTCGCTTCTCACCCTCGTGGGAATCAGGGCGTGACGGGTGGCGAAACACGTCGTCGTCATTTTTTTATAAACTAGGTATATTAAAATTCGTCAAAGTGAATCCCACGAGCCGCAAGGGAGGACGGAGGTCAGCCCCAGCAGTGCCCTGAAGTAAGGTACTATAGTATCAGGGGGAGCTCGATCCCTGGACGTTTGATAAAATAATGTTAAAAAAAAAACATTTTCTTTTTTTTATTTATCTTTGAAAACCTATACAGCCACCGTACACCTGTAATTGTATTTATTGTAATAATATATTAATAATTGTTACATATTAGTACATGAAATTGTTAATATGTTATATGTATCAATATACTGTTCAAATACTATGCAAAGTACTGCTAAGTAAGTCGGGAAACTTTTGATTTTGTTCGAAAGTTGATTCCAGAAGATGAAAGAGGATATATTCAAATCATTACCATACGCGAAAACTTAAGTCAAACGCTGTGTACATTTGTACACCGAAATACAAGTCGAGAATTATCTCCATTTACATACACAGAAGGACTTGGGAAGTAAAAGTAATTAATTAAATTAATTTTATGAAATGTTAAAATTTGTGTTAATGTATCATTTCAACATACATTTGCATGTACATTTCGTATATATTACGCATTAAAGTTAGCGTATTTTGTAAAACATTGTAAATATAAAATACGCTAATTTTTTAAAAAAATATAGCGTCTTTTATAATTACAATGTTTTACATAATACGCTAACCTTAATGCGTAATATATACGAAATGTACATGCATAAATGATACATTGATATATATATATATATATATATATCAATGTATCATATATACTTTTTTTATTTTATATATTATAATATGCTTGCATACTTGTTTAAATTTATAAACAAAAAATTTGTGGAAAACTCCTAGATGGATTTCAGTGAATAATAAACGTCACGGGGTACATCCACGGTCGCAGAAACGATCTAGGACCCAGAGAGATGCCATAATGAGATCTTTAGGGAGATTTTTTTACATATTTACACAATAAAAAAAAGCTCCCAATTATTTCTTTAAAGAAAAAAAATCATACAATTAATAACATACATACATTACATATTTCCCGTAGTGGTAGGCAGAGATCACAGACCTCCATCTACTAAGATTCCGGCATACTTTCTTTGCTTCATCCACATTCATCACTCCCTTCATACAATCTCATCCGTTAAGCTTTTAACCTGGCCTTTATTGGGAACTTAAGAAATTTGATCAAGGTATGTTCTCCTTGGTCTTCCTCTACCGACCCTACCATCCACATCCGCATCGTAAATTTATTTTATCAGTCGTCTTTCATCCATCCTCTATATGTACCCAAACTAGATAGTTTGGGTACATATGATGATGATAGGATACTTAGATAAGCATCCCATAATCCACACAATTAACTGATGACAATTTATGTGTAGATTAAAAAAACATAAAGTTTCTTGGTTAAGATCCTTAAAATTATTTATAAATAGAGGCATGTTTTCTGCAAGGAACTAAACTCCTTCTCAATGAAAGTCTCAACTCTAAATCCTTATTTAATACGTAATTAAATAAACTATCTCTCTCTCTCTGGTCAAACCTTCATGTCTGAAGATTGCGATCACCAGACTTCACCCAGCGGTTCGTTAGGCTCTTCCATTACATGACAAACTCACTGTTTTCTTCGTGACTTTCATGGTGATTTTCTTGAGAATTTAGTGCAGTGGTTTCCCGTTGCCTTTTGCACAAATAAACTTTAATAACAAATAAAATATATGGACAGTCAAAAGTTTTACTTAGCTAAGATCCGCAACAAGCAAAACAATAACAGAAAATTAATAATGTGTATTTTTCTGTTGGGTTAAGTGGATTTATTTGGAATTTAAACCAAAAACTTACCGAAAATCGGCCATCAATTCTCCACCCACCAACCACTATACACAACACCAAACACACATTATCACTTTTCCATCTTGTAAACGACACGTGTTTCACCCCAACACGAGGCATCTTCAGGTATAGTAGACTCTACGGAAGACATCCGTTAAGGCACTTAACAACACGAGGCATCATCAGGTATAGTAGACTTTACGGAAGACAACCTTCTAGTCTTTTACCGTTTAGGTCACTTTCTATTGTTGTTTGCTTGTCGCGGATTTTAGCTAAGTTCTGACTGCCACGTAGTAATGGATTTCCGCAAAGTAACGCCTGACTCCATTACTCTACGGAAGACAACCGAGACATCTTCAGGTAAAGTAGACTCTACAGAAGACAACTTTTCGGTTGTTATATTAATTTTCCATATAATAATTAATTTTCATTTTAATTTTCATTTAAGTTATTGTTTTGCTTGTCGCGGATTCAGCTAAGTGAAACTTTTGACTGTCCATATAGTGATGGATTTCCGCAAGTATACAAAAACGCAAAATATACGTATCATCATCATCATCAATATCATCATTGAGATCAGTTACACCTACGCCTTAGTGTTGTAGCTTGTCACTGTGTGATTACACCTTAGATCGAACATCGAGCTATGTGGCGTGCGTTTGGTGAGGCTTATGTCCAGCAGTGGACTGCCGCGGGCTAAAAATTAAATTATGAATGAAAATATAATCATTTTTTTCTTAAAAAAGTACTACTTGAAAATTGCCTTAATAGTACTTAAGTAGACTAAGGTGTAATCACACAGTGATAATCTTGAACACTACTAAGACCTAAGTAGGTGTGACCTAAAAACTAGTTTAAGCCGTAATAAGATCCACAGGGAGATCATTACGGTCCTAAGACAGAAACAGCGCGAGTAACATAGATTTAGATATGCTTACATATTTTTTATGAGAGACAAAGAGCTAACAAGAATGTCGTTTGATAAAATCAATCAACACCGGAACGTTTCTTAAAAGTAAAGGTATTTTATTGAAATACCTTTAAATAATGAAAAAAGAGAGCACTAAAACTCGAATTTACTAATCCATCCATTCATAACTTAGCAATTATTTTTAATGGAATAGAAGGGCAAACGAGCAAGCATGTCACCTGATGGAAAGCAATCAACGCCACCCATAGACAACCGCGACACCACATGAGTCACGGAAGCGTTGCCGGCCTTTTGGGTATGTGTAGACTTTTTTTAGTAGCATTTGCTATTTTCCCGATCCAAGGCTAGTTCCATTAATTCTCTTTACGTCACCAAACTTGCATTTTCTTTTAATTGGTCAGGAAACTTTATGGTCATTTTTTCCTTCTCAGAGAGACTGCATAGATAAGAGAAACATTGTTGCTATGTTGGAGCAAGTTTATTTTTAATATTTATTGTTAGTCTTTGTTCGTTGTTTATTGGCTCTGTTCGCTTTCTCAATTTTGTGTATAAAAACTGAAATACAGTTGGAATGAGATTCACTATAATTCCAACCTTTACATGGAAATAAAACTCTTCTAAAAAAATATATTGGGTTGTCCGGAAAGTTCGTGCTGATATTTTTGGACAGTTAAAACCCAGCTCATTTATTTAATTATATAGGTACCATTTTTCTAATTGACATAATGTCGAGCGTGGGTTGGTCGATTTCTGCTCTAATCATATCTTTGTCTGTGGTGGACAGCCTACCTGGGCGTTCTGGGTCTTCCAGATCGAAATTTCCAGTTTCAAACCGAGTAAATCACTTTCGTACAGGTCTTTCGGCTACAGCATTCTTGCCATAAACAGCACATATCTTATTTGCCGCTTGTGTGGTTTTTTTACCCTTTCGGAATCAGAAAAGCATTAATTACCTTTAATGCAATTTATTCGCCACCATATTCTAAGGCGTACAAAACTGATAAAAATTAACGAATCGTCACCAAACTTTTTTCCAAATATGACTGAAGCTATCTTTTTTAGACTGTCTTTAAACTACCTGAGAAAATTAAGTAATATTATATTTAGCGAAGAAAAATTTTTTTTGTGCTTAATATACACCAAAAATTATACAACAAAAAATCTTGCTAATTCAAATAGACATCATTATCATTCCAATATGAACTGCAACCAAACCAACCTAATTTGGCCGCGTAATATTTACAGGATTTCTTTGAAGTCCCATAAAACAATATTTTTGAATGAACGCTATAATATTTGAATGTTACTTACTGACATACATATTTTTACAAACGCGAATTTTAGTTTTCTCGGGTACTTAAAAAGTCACGGTGTATACTCATGTCATTTGTTTTCAATAATTGTGATATATTCATTTAGGTCTCTC
The DNA here is from genome assembly GCA_031353405.1 of Baronia brevicornis. NCBI lineage: Eukaryota > Metazoa > Arthropoda > Insecta > Lepidoptera > Papilionidae > Baronia > Baronia brevicornis. The sequence goes on from JASFAT010000219.1 coordinate 277,695, forward strand.
TCGCTACCTACCGAAAATCGGCACGAACTTTCCGGACCACCCAATATCTTCCCTCGTAATACTCTGTTCCGAGGTATATACATACATTAAAAGCAAGGCATATATCACAGCTTTGCCATTACTTAGTTACCTCTATTCACGTTAGGAGACAAAAGCACGTGACTCAAAGCTTACCATTAACTCAAAGGTTAATTTATGTCTCGACACAATCTTTTGTATGTGTTCACTCATCATGAAATAAGTGAAATCAGTAATGGCGGAAGCATGTGGAAACGTACCACCTTTTGTTCGCATAAACATTCTTCACGTTTTCAATTTTGTTTACAGCATAGAAAGGTAAACAAGCAAGCGTGTCACCTGATGGAGATCAGTCAACCCAAAGAGACTTATGAACATTAAAAGCTGGAATTCCTACCTTCTTTTATCTCGTCTTCTGCACTGAAGTAGTTTGTCTGTTTGAGAAGACAAGATAAAAGAATAAAATTATTTCCCTCCCTTCTATGGTTTTTTTTATGGGATAGGAGGGCAAACGAGCGAGCGTGCCGCCTGATGGAAAGCAATCAATGCCGCCCATGGACAACCGCGACACCGCAGGAGTCGCGGGAGCGTTGGTATTACTTTTTTTCAACAGCCCATATATTCCCACTGCTGAAGCACGGGCTTCTCCATTTCTGGAGGAACGGACTTTAACCACGCTTGTCCAATGCGGATTGGCGGGGCTACCAGACGCGGAATATATTTTTGTAAATCCGTACATACATTTATTCCGATGCGGGGATCGAACCCGCGATCATTGACTTCGCGGGCGGAGGGCCCCGCCACTGAGCCAATTTATCATCGTCATCGATGGTGTATTACTTACTGATCGCGTTATTTACCATGAGTTAATTGACTTCCTCGATTATGTACTATACATTGCTATATGTAAAAACAATTCTCACTAAACCAGTGAGAATTGTTTTTACAGCAATTGAAAGAACAACCAGTTATTTATATAAAATAAATAAAATTTTATTTCTTCTTCTTCCTTGACAGTAATTGAATTTAAAGATCGACATCAACATGCACCTATTTTGCGTGTTGTCAGAATGGATAGTTCCTATACTATCAGCTGTAACTGCAGCATCCACGAGGGTGTACCCAGGTATCTGGCCCGGTAGTTGGTTACTTCTCTGCATTGAAGCACGATGTGAGCAGCCGTCTCCTCCTCCTGCCTCCAGGCCTGCATAGTGGGCTGTCTGTAACACCTAATACAACTAGATGTTTGTTAAATGGATAATCATCTAGTATAATAGTTGATTCAAATGTCAAGTAAATTATACTTCTAACAAAAGTCTTGAAATGAATACTAGTCAATTTGTCAAGTTACATCTTTATAAAATGTTTGTGATTCTATCAAAACTTTCTATGGGCTTTTCCAGTTAGTATAAAATATTATATAATGAAAATAAAAAAAAATCGAAGACAGTCATAAGGACTGCCGAAAGAAGTGAAAACTTAAAACTGAATTTTGGAATTTTAAACTAATTGTAATATTAAATGCTGCTATTACTACAGCATGTTGCTGACGCGATTTATAAAATTTTATCCATCCATGAAGCGTCCAACGCACACACATACAATCGGGTATATACAATGTGTTGGCGTGATGCGTGTACGTAGGCAGCTGCGCGCGCATTAACTGTGTTTAAAGTATGTCTATAGCTATACTTATAGCTATAGATATATCTTAAGCATTAGCAAGTTGCTGACGCGAACCCATAGATATTTTACCCACCCAGTGTCATATAATGCAGCTATAGATGTTTTCACTTAAAAGAAAACAATGACACTAATGTAAATTGTTGGAAATATTCCAAACTTTATGTGAAGACACATACGTCACTTTAAAAGTTAAGCCGACACGTAAGTGCAGTAATATGAAATATGTTGGCAACATTATTTTTGCTACCGTCAGCTTATTGTCCGCTTTATAAAAGCCACGAGTGCTTCAAGACGTGCATTTTCCGGCACGAAATTACCAGCAATAAATATCGTTACCAGCCTTCCGGCTTTCTTCGGTTTTATCTGAGAAGTCTTTAATATAAAAAGCGAACCATACTGCGTATTGTTGCGTAACAAATAAAAAAAAAGATTTTTTTATGAAACGATTAAAATGTCATTATGAAATCTCAAAATCCTGGTCAAGCAAGCCATTATAAATATGAAAAATAAATTGACAAGATGTCCGTCAATGCGTGACAAGAATAGTTAATAAAAAATAGCTGCGCACGGAAAAGAGACAGGACGTTAATGGTAGAGCCACGCTGCAGAAGAAAATAGTAGAAAAGTGGAAGTAAAGTGAAGAGAAGTAAAACTAGTGGCCGATTTCATTTTTCCGATCCCCGAACCCCACTTCGTAACAATATTAATGGAGGCACAGAGAGGAGACGATTAGAATTTTTACTAAGCTAATATCTGCGACAAGCAAACAAAAATAGAAAAATAATAATGTGTGTTTTTACTGGAAGAAGTGGATTTATGGAGAACTTAAACTAAATCATAAAGAAAAATAGCCGTCACCAATTCTCCGCTCCGCTTCTCCAACACTCAACACACACCATCACTCTTCCACAATGTACACGACACGTGTTTCGCCTCAACACGAGGTATCATCACCATAGTAGACTCTACGGAAGACTCTACCATACCACAAAATAAGATATTGATATGAGTTACACATTGATACTAAATTTCATCAATTTCATAAGTCATCTATTTCCAAGGCAGTCAACAGGAAAACATGACTTGTACTCGATATAACTGGATCAGTGTGGTCTGAGTCACAGCTTTTTTATATCGGTAACGCCTTGGCATATTGCCGGTCTGTGATATACTCCTATATATGTGATAGAAGATGCCTACTCCCGGCAGTAGGGTGGCTACACAACATCTTTCGTTCGTCTAAATCCTTCTTGATATAAACCAGAACACCACCTGCATTCGAGCATTGAGGTGATGTTTGCTCTCGTAGCACCTACATAGTGAAATCAATTACATATAATCCCTATTCGTAGACTCATGCCACTCAAGACACGCTTACTCAGTAATTCAACTTTAAGCTCGCTAAATTCTTGTTCACACACCAGAACATTGATTTGGTATTTTGTACAAACTTACTTTATATAATTCAGTAAATTCAACTCCTTCGTAACGTCCCGATTCCCACGAGGGTGACAAGCGACTAACGTAGAGCCGTTTCGCTACGATGAATGTGAGAGGAAGGATGGATGAGTGTGGACGAACCAAGGAATGTATGCCGGGATCGTAGCGGATGAAGATCTGTGGTCTCTGCCCGCCCCTACGGGAAACAGGCGTGACGATATGTATGTATGTATATAAGTACACAATATTCTTTTATCTGATTTGGAATATATATATCATAGCATTATTAATGGAGTCAGGCGTTACTTTGCGGAAATCCATCACTATATGGACAGTCAAAAGTTTTACTTAGCTAAGATCCGCGACAAGCAAAACAATAACAGAAAATTAACAATGTGTGTTCTTCCGTTGGGTTTAGTGGATTTATTTGGAACTTAAACCAAAAACTTACCGAAAATCGGCCATCAACTCTCCACCCACCAACCACTATACACAACGCCAAACACACACTATCACTTTTCCATCTTGTACACGACACGTGTTTCGCCCCAACACGAGGCATCTTCAGGTATAGTAGACTCTACGGAAGACACTTTTCGGTTGTCTTCTTATAGTGGTTGGTGGGTGGATAGTTGATGGCCGATTTTCGGTAAGTTTTTGGTTTAAGTTCCAAATAAATCCACTAAACCCAACGGAAGAATTGTTAATTTTCTGTTATTGTTTTGCTTGTCGCGGATCTTAGCTAAGTAAAACTTTTGACTGTCCATATATATTATAGCAGTAAAATAGATGTAAATATAATAGAAGTATCAAGGACATTTCGATATTAAATAAATAAAAACGTTAAGTTTGTCCCGAAATGCTTTATTTTAAGATAATCTAACCTTACCGCCGTTTTATATATAAGGTGGTTTCTCTAATCGATTCAGAAAGACCGGAAGTTAAGAAAACGAAAGAAGATATCTTTTTTGTTGTTCATATATAATTCACATATACACATATATAGACCATTATATTACACGCATGCATGATTGCTCGGAACACAAACATCTGTTTGATTGTCATCATAATTACCTTAAATGACTTTGAAAGCTCGCATGCCATATTTGCCTTGCGGCTTCTTTCCCCTAGACAGAGCTTTTACACCACTATTAAGTTTTATTCCACTATTAGGTCTTTTGAAAGTAAATTGGATGTTAAACTATTATTATCAACATTGGATGGCGCGTGTGTGTGTGAGTCAGTCATGAGGACTGCCTACAAAAAAAAACTTAAAACTGTATTTAGACATTTCAAACTTATTGTAATATTATATTTTTTTTATATATTCACGCCTATCCCCCGCAGAGGTTGGGAGAGACCACAGAGCTCCATCCGCTGCCATTCATCGCAGCGAAACGGCTCGTCATTGGTCGCTTTTCGCCCTCGTGAGAATCAGGAATCAGAATAATATTATATAAATAATGTAAGTTAAAAAAAATTGAAGTCTTAATAATATATAAATGTGTTAATATTTTAATTATATATACCTTAAGCATTAGCATATTGCTGACGCGAACCCATATATTTTTTCCCTATCAGATTTTTTTACTACCCAGAGTCGTATAACGCAACTATGGAAGTTTCCAATTCAAAAATATATATATTCATTTAAAAAGCAACCATTAAATCGTCTAGTCTATGATTGCAAAAGGTAACGAAAAAAAAACTAAAAAAATGTATAAATAAAATAGGCGCGAAAATCTGGCAACCGTGGTTGCCAAAAGCGAGCCACTCTCAGTTTTTCCATATCCCGCATATGTCGCACTGCCGGGCACAGGCCATTTGTGAAGAAATGGATTACGCCATTCCACATTGGACCCACTACGTTTGTCGAAGGTGGAATGGCGGAACATCCAGACTTGGAACAGAGAAATATCTGTAGCTCATTTATATATTTATCCCGAAACGGGGATCGCACCGCGATTAACTGTCAGCATATTTTATCGCTTTTACCACGGGTAGTGCTCCGAGGAGTTTGTTCGAAATAATACCTGCCACTGAATCACACTGCCGCACAACTTCCAATCCAGTCCAAAGTTTTATCCGCACCACAGATCTAGTAGGGTGCGTTTCTCCCGAAACATCATTCCACGCCACACCACTCGTAGAAACCAGCTACCTTCAATGATATTTCCAAATCAATACGTTACTGCAACTTTCAGAAGACAAACCTTCTTTTATTTCAATAGCCGGCAACGCAATTGCAATGCATAAGGTCTTCATATCTATGGGCGACGTTTATTGCTTTCCTTCTGGCGAAACATTCCTCAAAAAAAAAAAACGCAGCTCTGCAACTGAGCCGGTGGGTCTATTCTTAGTAAAGCCTAAATATATAAAATTTTAGTTTAATGATCTAATTATAAATATCACTTTTTTGAATTTCATTATTTTACAAAATCAATTTAAGACTGCGGCCAGAGTTTTATTTAAAGCTTATATAGAAAAAAAATGATAGGTGAGGTCACTGGCTATCAATAAAACCTCAAAAATTGGTCTGGCCATTAGTTCTTCCAGAGCTATGCCTGGAGTTTCTCAAAACGAAGAAATCCGCAAGAGAACCAAAGTCACCGAAATAGTCTTTCAATTTAGTAAACTAAAGAAGCAATGAGCTGGTCACGTTTGTCGGAGGTCCGACAACCGCTGGAGTAAACATATGCTGGAGTGGAGACCGTGTCTTGGAAAACGTATTGCAGAACGCCCCCCAGCTAGATGGTGCGACGATCTGCGCAGGGCGGCTGGCAGAGACTGGATGCGTGAAGCCGTACATTGGGCTAGGTGTTGTTCCTTGCTGGAAGCCTATGTTCTGCTATGGACTGTCGAAGGCTGTTGATGATGATTGGTCTCTCTCATAATCGTTATACGTTCCTCCAGAAATGGGGAGTCCCCCGCTTACCAGTGGGCTTTATATGGGATCTGAAAACAAGCATAGTATCACATTCAAACCGCTTTAGAAATATAAATGTTCCAACCATTATTATCCATAATGGCTTATATGTAACAATTGTACGCCTCTTTTACTTTGAAATTACACACCATTCAATCCCCATTCACGAGCAATTTTCTTGCTCCATTATGTCTTTCCATTGTACATATAATCGGGAACAATTTAAGTGGAAAATTATAACTCCGATAAATTGCTACAACAATACTGAAATTGTAAGTAATTAAACTGGTTTTTTATTTTGCAAACGAGCAGGCGCGTCACCTGATGGAAAGCAACCAACGCCGCCCATAGACATCCGCAACGCCATAGGTAGTGCGGAAGCGTTGCCGACCTTAAAGGAAAGTGAAATTATGAGAGTGGGAGTGGTAGAGGGAGTGGGATTGGAAATCGGAGGGGGAGTGGGAAGGGTTGGGTGTTGGGCCTCCGGAACTCAGACCGCACACCGTACGAAGCGCGGTAGCTAAGCTACCACTCAGACGCCGGATTTCTGCGGGAGCGTGTTACTTCCCCGAGCGATCTGGCCCATTCACGCTACAGACAAATAATATGCCATTCTTGACAAAGTATTCGTCTGCAGCGTGGCTCTACTACTAATAGGTGTTTGAAATAAATAAATGCGGACTTATTAATTTATTGTATTATGGCTCAGCGGTAAAGCTAATTTGGAGTTCGGCTGGTTCGATTCCTGCACCGGGAGAAATATATGTATGGCCTATAGGTGTTTATTCCGAGTTGGGCGCGCGGTAGACAAGTTTGGTGGGATATAGTATATTGATCTGAAAAAAAGAATTAAATTGATAGTACTGTAGCGATACATTGATAAATGTATCACTAATGCATTAAAACTTTTTATTTGAATATAATAAAA